>CM051458.1:745743-876743 GCA_028274465.1 Plantago ovata | reverse complement strand
CCTTGATCCTACATTAAAAAAAAAAAAAAATGATATAGGGAAACACAAAAGTTACATGAACTGTAATAGAAAAAACACCCATGATAACAAAGTTATATCCCATGATATCAGCTAAAACATCCCATGATATAATGTAGAACACAGAAACAGAAAATAAAAAAATAAAAAAAATACCTGCTATCCTCAGTTATGAAGAACAAATAGTCAGCCACTTCTTTTCTGTAAGATCTCATATCATTTACGCCCTTTATATACTTCTTAATCACCCTCATAACGGCAGACCCCAACACAAGAGAATCATCAAACTCACCACAATCATCAAAACATCCAAGTTCATGAAAAGAATAGTTGGGGAACCTATCAATGAACAATGCCCGAACCTCTAAATCCACCTCAATCCCTTGAATATCCTTCTTACTAGTATGTAGAAGCAAAACTTCATCGTCCATGAGCTTCTGACTATCATCAGATCCATGATCCTCATCAACTTCCTTACCTGAAGATCCAATCATAGGATTCTCTACAACAACAACAGCCATATCAACCTTAGAACATCCATGCTCCTCCATATCAACTTCCTTCTCCACATTTTTCACTGCATCAGCAACAACTTCCTCATCCACAACAAATTCCTTCTCCACATTTTTCACTGTATCAGCAACAACTTCCTCCTCCACATCAACTTCCTTCTCCCCCTTGTTCACTGCATCACCAACAACTTCCTCCTCCACATCAACTTTCTTCTCCCCCTTGTTCACTGAATTACCACCAAGCTCCTCCAAAACAACTTCTTTCTCGCCCTTCTTAACTGCATCACCACCAAGCTCATTCATATCAAGAACAACAATCTGCTGATCACCCCCAGTCACCAAAGTCCCATCACCCTCAACAATTTCTTCCGTATTCTGATCACTATCCTCATGCATCCCACCCTGCATAATAACCTCTAGCTCAACATTTCTAGCTATAGAAGAAACATCAATGTTCTTCAGCTTCTCAGGATACAACACATCATCTAATAATTCAAATTCCTTCTCCATACCACTGGTTCCTTCATTATTATCAACCTGAGTCGGACTCTCATTCAAATTGGCAGGAACAAATGAATCACTAGGTGAATCATGCTGAGATGCTCTAATCGACTCCCCGATCCTCGACTTCAATTCAACACAAACATTGTCAACAAATGAATGAAGCATAGGATCATCATAAAACCTTTGAGTAAACCAACTCTGCGATGGTTCTAGTACATCATCCAATTCCTGACCACCAGAACCACACTTCTGCATCCTTTCAAGATGAGCACGCGAAGCATTCTCAATATCATTCATGAAAATTTTCCATGACTCTTCAGCAGTCTATAAAAAAAGCCAAAATAAGCAAACCAGTGAGAAAACAATAGGTATGTAAAGAAGGAAAAAAAAAATGAAATCAACTATATACCCCATGATATCAACAATATACCCCATGATATCAACTATATACCCCATAATATCAACCATATACACCATGAAATCCTATACACATGCAGTAACTTCAAATTCTGACATAATAAAAACTTCAACAATATACACCATGATATCACCAATATACCCCATAATATCAACCATATACCCCATGATATCAACTATATACCCCATAATATCACCTACATACCCATGAAATTCTATACACATGCAGTAACTTCAATTTCTGACATAACAAAAAATTCAACAATATACCCCAATGATATCAACTATATACCCCATAATATCAACTATACACATCATCATATCATATACATGCAGTAACTACAAAATTCTCTGATAATAAAAAACTTCCATAAAAACAAAGTTATATCCATGATATGACACAAACATCCAAATAAAACATGTACACACAACTAACAGAAAAATAATAAAAAAAAAAAAAAAACATACCATAACAGAAGATTCGTCTCTAGCCTTCTTCGGAACATAATACACAGCACCTTGACCAGGAAGTCTCTTTGTAAGAGGATAGCTGGTATCACGCAATAATTTACCAAAACCTCCATTCTTCTTCTCATACTCGATCCTCTCCGATATCAGACCATCATTCCAGTGCTGAATCAAAGGGAGATCACGACCTTGAACCCGCTGTCTCACACTAAACCTCTCCAAGTAACAACCAATAAGAACCCAGAGGCATCCACTCATAGCATTAAACTCCGAAGTTTTAAAACTCCTAACTGCAGAACCGAGCCTGTCAAGAACAAAACTACACCAGTCATATGTCTTGATCTTCTTAACGTTCTCAACAGCTCGCAACAGCTTCTGATCAACAACAGCAACAGGCAAAGGTGCCAAGAACACCCCACAAACATACAACACAAAGAGCTTCTTGAACTCATCCCCCGCCTCCTTTAACTCAACCAACCGATCAGCAACTGTAGACAAACGAACCTCACCAGATTTGGTTTTATGTTCAGTTGCCCACGTCCAACTGTCAATAATCTCCTTCCTATACCTCCCTTTATCACCATACTTTTTATCCAAAGGCACCTCAACACCAGGATTGCGAGGGATCATAAACAGATCGTAAACATCATCACCGGTTATAGGAAACCTATCATCACCAACCACCATATAATAATTTTCAAACTCGAACCTCTCCACCAACCAAGGAGTAAACTTCCTAGGCAGATAATGTACAATAACATGCTGCAAACCACCAAAACCTATATCCATTACAGCATCCAATTGTGCTGTGTTAAATTTTCCAAACAAGTCCAACACCTTCTCAGCCTGACAATAAGCCTCCATCCTCTTATGTCTTACGCTACCATCAGGCAGAGTAACACAAATCAGGTAAGACTTCTGCTTCTCCGACAACTTATCAAATTCAGCAGCAGTAAAACTTTTCCCCTCCTTACGCCGCTTTTTCTTATCTCCCTGAAAATCTACAACACAAAAAAAACATATGAAAACCCCATGATGTTACCAATATATGCCATGATGTTCACAATAAACCCCATGATCATATTTCTATTAATATCAAATACACACAGAATTTACACTAAAAAATGCCATGATATCTACAAAAGACCCCATGATATCATCAAAAGACCCCATGATATCCAAAAAAGAAAAGGATACAATTCACAGAATCAAACACACACCCCATGATGTGACTAATATATCCCATGATATTCACAAATAAACCCCATGATCTTCAAAAAAAATGCATAGACTTACCAGAATCAGACTGACTAGGTTGCTTCCTTTTATTAGTCTTCTTCAAAGCATCAGTAGAACTGGACCCTGGCTTAAAAGAAGTAGCCGAAACAGCTCTAGTCCGGCGCATATCAACAACCATCTCTAATGATAAAACAGAAAACAACACCAAATCAAAGTAAACCCCATGATCATATTTCTATTAATATGAAATACACACAAAAAATACACTGAATATGCCATAATATTTCAAATAAACCCCATGATATAATCAAAAGACCCCATGATATCACATAAACTTCCCATGATATGACACAAACTTCAAATGATATCAAAAAGAGAAAAAAATCTATTCAAAATACATAACAAAACAGAACACAAATACCTTTTAATGAGTCAGGAGATGTCTTCTTTCTCTTGTAAACTACACCACCACTTGGACTTTCATTTTTCTTCGCACCAGAAGGAGCTCGCGTCCTTGTGCTTGGTTTATTCATAGCAGGAGCAGCAGATGTAGTAGATCGCGTCTTCCTTTTATCACCATCCATATCTAATACAAACAAAGCAAAAAAAAGGAACAAAGCACCATGAAAACCATCCAGAAAAGAAAAAAATGACATAAAAACGTCAATGCAGCACAATACCTTCAATGAAGCACAACAACAAACAACAAAAACCACAACGTATAAGCAAAAAACAAACAGAAACCACCATGCATAAGCAAAAACAAAAACAAACAGAAACCACCATGTATAAGCAAAATTCGAACAATTGAGTTACAAAAAACAAAAATAAAACTACTACTGAACATCACACACATAAACGAGCATAAAACAAACACAATACTACTACAAAATCACAGAAAAATAAAAAAAACCACATCCAGAAAACCAAAACCGACCTAAAACTTCAATGGAGAACAATACCTTGAACTGAGCACAAAATCGAACTTAAAATACACCAAACAACCGTCGATGAAGATGAAAACCGCTTCAAAACCGTCAATCGAACGCAAAAACGCTTGAAAAAACCCTAGAGAGAGAGATCGAACTGAGAGGAGAAAAAAAAGAAAAGAGAAAGAAGCCGTGTATATCGGTTAATGTCTGCTAACCCGAATAAGTAACCGGGTCATAAATCCGGATCCGCGTTTTTTAAATGGGTAGCGAGATTTTAGTTGGTAAATTGCAAAAAGGTCCCGTCTATATTAAAGACCGTCTTTCCTGAGAATTTGCGAAAAAAAAAAAAAAAAAAGTGTCTTGTCTAATAGCGGGGGACGAACGACTCTCAGAGCCAAAGCAGAGATGTAGTCTGATTCAGACTTTAAATATATATATATTTATTGAGCAACAAAATACTTGGTATATATTTGCAAAAGTATTTCTCATTGGCTTCTCTCCCTTTATAAGACGACCTCTCTCTACCACCTAGAATTTTCATCATTCATTGAGTTTACAGAAAATATCTCAATCGTCAACCGTCTTCTCTCTCATCTCTCAAGGTAAGCTCCAAATTTCCCCTTGGCTTTCTGTTCTTGACCTTTTCTGTATTGTAATAATTGTTTCGTTCATTATGGTGTTTCGGCTGATCTCATTCTGTTTACCTTCGTCAATTAGTTGTAGTTTTGTTCGGTAGATCGTTTAGGTTGTATATACTTCCAGATCTGTATGCTGATTAGGTATTTCGGATCGATTATTAGGTTTTGATGATTCGTGTTTGAGATATTGATTTTATTTACCTTTATGAATTCGAGCTTTTGACGATTGGTTAGGATTTTTGCAAGCTCGATAGATATATGGTTATCATATAGATCGTTTTCGTTTTGTAACTCAATTATGCAGAGATTGTGACTTTGATCGGTTCATAAGGATATTCAATGTATAATTACCAGGTGTTAGGTCACTAGGTGTACAGATTTGCTTACATTTATTGAACTGTTCGTTGATTATGTGTTTCTGTTGATCTCGTTCTGTTTACCTTCGTCAATTCGATTGATCATCTTAGATATACCTTCGTCAATGCTGATTAGGTTTTTCCGATTGATTATTAGGTTGTGATGATTCGTATTTGTTATATTGATTCTACTTGCAATTGATTGGGATTTTTGCAAGCCAGAAGTATATGTTTATCATGTGGATTATTTTCTTTTTGTAAGTCAATTATGCAGAGATTGTGAATTTGATGGGTTGATATGAAGACCAGATGTATAATTATCAGGTGTTAGGTCAGTAGGTGTACATAATATATTTTTTTCGTGAATTTTATGCACAGTTTTCAATTTCACCTTTGGTCGATAAGTAGTGGAGGTTTATGCAATCTAGATCTGTAACTATCAGGTGTAGGCGAGGTTTGTGAATTAACACCTAGACTTGCCAGGCTTTTTATTAAATTGATTCACTACCATGATTGCACAAACTGGAGCTATGTTTTCTATTTTTCTGTTTATGATCAACAGTATTAGGATTTGTCTTGAATCTATGGATAATTACGGTTTCAATAATCATTAAATTCTAAGGATACATGAATTCAGTCTGGTAACTAGAGATTCTTTGGATGTGTTATTGAGTTGTTGATTTGCTTAAATAATATTGATTGCAGGAGTTGAATTTACATTTGTGTTTCTGTTTGTTCAATTACAGATGCAGATCTTTGTGAAAACTCTTACTGGCAAGACAATCACCCTAGAGGTTGAATCTTCAGATACCATCGATAATGTTAAAGCCAAGATCCAGGATAAGGAAGGGATCCCTCCGGACCAGCAGAGGTTGATCTTTGCTGGTAAGCAGCTTGAGGATGGCCGCACTCTTGCTGACTACAACATCCAGAAGGAGTCAACCCTTCACTTGGTCCTTCGCCTCCGTGGTGGTATGCAGATCTTCGTGAAGACTCTCACTGGCAAGACTATTACCCTTGAGGTTGAGAGCTCAGATACCATTGATAATGTTAAAGCCAAGATCCAGGATAAGGAAGGCATCCCTCCGGACCAGCAAAGGTTGATCTTCGCTGGTAAGCAGCTTGAGGATGGCCGCACTCTTGCTGACTACAACATCCAGAAGGAGTCTACCCTTCACTTGGTCCTTCGTCTTCGTGGTGGTATGCAGATCTTCGTGAAGACTCTCACCGGCAAGACTATTACCCTCGAGGTTGAGAGCTCTGATACCATTGACAATGTGAAGGCCAAAATCCAGGACAAGGAGGGTATTCCCCCGGACCAGCAGAGGCTGATCTTTGCTGGAAAGCAATTAGAGGATGGTCGCACCCTTGCTGACTACAACATCCAGAAGGAGTCAACACTTCATTTGGTCCTCCGTCTCCGTGGTGGTATGCAGATCTTTGTGAAGACTCTCACTGGGAAGACTATTACTCTTGAGGTTGAGAGCTCTGATACCATTGACAATGTGAAGGCCAAGATCCAGGATAAGGAGGGCATTCCCCGGATCAGCAGAGGTTGATCTTGCTGGCAAACAACTTGAGGATGGTCGTACCCTTGCTGACTACAACATCCAGAAGGAAAGCACTCTCCATTTGGTGTTGAGGTTGAGGGGTGGTATGCAGATCTTCGTGAAGACCTTGACTGGCAAGACCATCACATTGGAGGTTGAAAGCTCGGACACCATTGATAACGTGAAGGCCAAGATCCAGGACAAGGAGGGCATTCCCCCGGATCAGCAGAGGTTGATCTTTGCTGGCAAACAACTTGAGGATGGTCGTACCCTTGCTGACTACAACATCCAGAAGGAAAGCACTCTCCATTTGGTGTTGAGGTTGAGGGGTGGTATGCAGATCTTCGTGAAGACCTTGACTGGCAAGACCATCACATTGGAGGTTGAAAGCTCGGACACCATTGATAACGTGAAGGCCAAGATCCAGGACAAGGAAGGTATCCCACCAGACCAGCAGAGACTTATCTTTGCTGGAAAGCAATTGGAGGATGGGCGTACTCTGGCCGACTATAACATCCAGAAAGAGAGCACCCTTCACTTGGTGCTGAGGCTCAGAGGTGGAATGCAGATCTTTGTTAAGACTCTGACTGGGAAGACCATCACTCTTGAGGTGGAGAGCTCTGATACCATAGATAATGTGAAGGCCAAAATTCAGGATAAGGAAGGCATCCCACCAGACCAGCAGAGGCTGATCTTTGCTGGAAAGCAGTTGGAGGATGGACGTACTCTTGCTGACTACAATATCCAGAAGGAGTCGACCCTCCACCTTGTCCTCCGTCTCCGTGGTGGATGTTAAGCAATTTATGTTGGATCAAAATTCCTGTTAAGAACTTTCTGTCTCTTATCGTTCCTGGTTGAGAATATCTTTTCTCTTTGTTTTGAACTCAGTTTCATGGATGCCATAATGGCTGTTTGGATATTTTCTGTTACTCTTCAATCTTAATACATGTCTTTTCAAGTACATCTCAGTTTGCTGTTACATTTTCTATCTGCTATTGTCTGCTGGTTTGAAAATGATGGATCTCATGAAATTATTATCGCCTGTGTTTTTCACTCATATGTTCCGATTATGTTATGTTAACTTGTCACTGATGTGCAATGAGACGTGTTTTAGTACCTGGAGTTTGTTTGCTTCTGAAGTTCTATGGCACCATTGTTGATGCTTTGATAATACTAAGCTACAGCTTACCAGAGGATTGATGTGCTGGTGTTCTTTTCCAGTGATTTCCTGATCTGTTCCTTGCTATATTTGGCACTTGATTAGTTATGAACTATATCAACTTCTTGTTTTGATGTTTCCTCAACTCGTGTCCTTTACTTTGAGATTATGATGTCTCTTGATAAGATGGTTCATGAACTGCTAGCAGATTCAGTCAATCTGTGAAGTCTACACAAATTTTGTTACACTAACGGCACTCGAAGAGACGGTCATCATCAAATATTACTGTTAAAAGTTAAAACTATGTAACAAGGAGACTTGATCTTCTAAAAAAAAAAAAAGAGGCGTAAGAGTACAGTTAATTCCACATCACTGTTCTTCTCCCCTTGGTGTTAAAATGTTGATATTCTCATGTAAAGTGTAAAGTGTAAAGCACCATTATTATTAACAAATGTAACTTTTGTTTATAAAAAATACCGATATATTCCTAAAATAATCACCAAGACTCCAACCATCATCATGGATACTTATTCTGTATCATTTTGGATTGTTATGACAAAAACTTCTAGAAAATTATGGATGATTGGTCAAATTACAAGAATGCCCCTAATACAATTTTTATAAGAAATAATTACAAATTAGTGATGTCAAAATTAGTTTAATCTAAATACTTTTACAATTTAGCGAAAACTTATTTACAAATTAGTGATGCTACTAATTTTAATATTAATAGAATTAATTAAAGAATTAATTAAATTTCTAAAATTTCTCCAACTAACTACTCACGTATTTGATCATCAGTTTCATTCAGACTAAATTAATCAAGCATCACTCTCATCACTCTAAAATCATAAAATACTTAAAGGAGAGTTAAATTCATATTAAAAATTATCACGCATCACTCTCGAATCAGAAAATGTTTGGAGAGTTAAATTCATATTAAAAATTATCAGACATCTCTCTCAAATCAGAAAATGCTTGATGCATGGAGAGTTAAATTCATATTAAAAACTATCAAGCATCACTTTCAATTCAAAAAATGCTTGACGGAGAGAATTAAATCATGACAAATAAGCAGATGCTTCAAGAGATTTCGGAAAATTGAACAATGTATTGTTTGAAATTTGAATCACAAGAATCTAATGATGCATGGTGTAGAGGCTTGCCTGAACTGCTTGATGATTTTTGGAAAGTTGAACAATACTTTGAAATTTAAATCACAAGCAAATAATCTGATGTATGCTTAGCCGCAGATGCCTACCTGAACTACTTAATGTTGTTAGAAGCCATGATCACGTCAATTGAGTGTTTTGGAAAGATGATTGCAATTTGGTTGACTACTGCCTATATTTAAGGAGCTGGACAATGGTGTTTGAACTTGTTGATAATTTTAGTTAAAAGTTAATATTAGTATGTACAAATGAATAGAATATTTTCATATTTGAATTATATTATTACATATTAGATTAGCTCCTAAAATTATGTAGGGTTAATATGGTCAAAACATATCTAGACGCTAATTTGTAATAAGTTTAACATGTAAGAAAATAGTGGGAATAACACTAATTAACCCTTTCTATAAAGTTTTAAGAAATACTTCGTATTAGCTTTTGGTATAAAATGTGCATCAAGTATATGTGGGGTGGGTTGTGACCTTTGTGGGAAGTATGACAGCCACGCTTTCATATCTCATATGCACACTTTTTCTCTTATCACTTCAATCTCTTCCTACATCTCTACACATACATTCACAACTGACCAAACAAACAGTGTGACCCAAAACCAGAACAAAATTGCTCGTGGCAACCACAAACCAAGGCCATGGCAACTGCATCACCACTCCTATCTCCGCCCGGTAATGCCGCGGGTCTTCACCTGCCATCCAACCGTTACGCTCTGACATCATCCTTTACACCGTCTCTTCAATTTTTGCGCCCTGCTAAGGTGTCTAGTTCTCCAGCTAGAACACTCAAAATCTCAATGCGACTGGCTGCTAAGCAGGCCTATATTTGCCGTGACTGTGGGTAATATTTCTTCTCCAGTTTTAGAGATGTTTTCTCTGTAGATGTTCTTTGATTGAATATGTGAAGGATAATATGAATTGGGTGGTTGCAATGATGCAGGTACATTTACAATGACAGAACTCCTTTTGAGAAATTACCTGACAAGTACTTTTGTCCAGGTACCTTATTTGTACAAATCAGTTGGAATATAAGTTCGAGTTTTCGCTTATTTGCTTATTCGAGCTATGTTCTGCGTTTTGCTTAGTTTGTGATATGGTTTAACTGCAGTTTGTGGTGCTCCAAAGAGGAGATTCAGGGAATATACGCCTCCAGTGTCGAAAGATGCTAACAGTGCAGAGGTCCGCAAAGCCAGAAAAGAGCAGATCAAGAAAGATGAAGCTATCGGGTAATGCATTAAACCTGACTGCAACAATTTCCTTCGTTGTATACTTGTATGCATCATGAACTGAATAGTCGTTAATATGCGTATGCAGAAAAGCTTTGCCATTCGCAATAGCTCTAGGAGCTGCAGCCCTCATTGCTCTCTACTTCTACATCAACAGCACTGCCTGAAATGGAGTTGCAGTCTTCATGTAGTTAAAAAAAGGAATCAGACATTTTTCATTCAATCAGTTTTGTGTAATTTACTTCTATATATTCAACCTGCTCTTCTGCATCTACATATACGAAATTACATTATGTTATCAGTTATGCAATATTCGAGCATTGTTAGACCCCAAATTTAACAATTTTCATTTCTGTCCGCAATGGCATAACCCGAGAACTTATTCAAGGAAACTCAAATGCCCTTACTGCCTGGAACTACCTAGGGTCGATAAACCCTAACAGAGTTATAAAAGCTCATGACAATTGCATCTAGATAACAAAATCAAGATCCAAATCCACATTGCATCTTAAAATCCTCTACGTTATAGTATTAGTATCATTCACTTGTTCACAACAATGACATGACAAAATTGATTCTGCACGGCTTAATTTTCCTCAAAACTACTTTCAGGCAAGTCAATATGATTTAGACAGTTATATGTACAGATACAAGTATAAAGGATAACGCATCTGGAAGTTGTAGTGAATATACATAACCTAAGTTCATTTAAAGAAGCAATCATTCTTGGAGGACAAATGAACCTTCTATCCTTTTCTCCGTGAATTGGGGAGGGAAATTTAAAGGAGTGAATGGATCGCTAAAGCTCGAGGCTGGAGCTCGTTTAAACTCGTATGGACCTCCCTTCCCGCCCCATACCTGAAATATGAGGAAAGAAGAAACCGGTATAAATAACAATAATGGATGATTCCATGTTTTGGGCAACAATATATCTGTCCTTGAAACTCACTTGTTTTCCTTCACCATCATAGCCTCTGTCTCGTGTGTGTATTTCCCCATTTTTCAGAACTGCAAGTTCTGAGGTACAATATGATGCGCCATTCTGCAACAGATAAATGTATATATACTCAGTACAAAGTACTAGAGTGAAGTGTCTATATGCGGCATATTGTTCATGTATAGCATTATAGTTCAAGCTACATAAAATGACTTGGTGTTTTCAGAACTTGCATAAAGCAACCGTCTTTCCAACATTAGAGAGTTATTAGCAGATAAACATTCTGGTTTGAAACTTTGAAGTAAAGGGGTTCTGATGCAGTCTATGAAACACGAAGGCAGCATGCAGTAAAAATTAACATACTGGGTATATTGGAGCAACTAGCACGTTACCACAGGTGTTTTATGCTATTCCAAACAGTAGTTTATTTTCATGGAATAACCACTAAAGCAGGAACTGGAGGGAAAGTACTGATAGCAGTGCAATAACCAGCATACCCATGTATTAGGAAATCCATCTGGAGGAGTTGACCCTTCATACAAGCAACGTTTCCCTCGTTCACACCGTTTCAGATGTACAGTGGTCAAATGCTCTGCAATATCCTGATGTGCAATGCTAGAAGTTAGCGCTACAGTGACAGGAAAAATACATACTCTAATGAGAAGTTATTTGATGAATAGCTTGACTGAAAATGAACAAATCACACCTGAAACCTATTTCACACACCGAGACACCATTCTCTGATATCCTACCTAAATCCAGAAATCCTAAGTCATGATCTATCCTTGTGTCCTTACCCAACCAGAAATCCTTCTAACTCACTGCCCCCACCCTCCCAATGAAACGTGCTTGCTTAAAACCAACTTGATTAATGTTTGGTTCAGATATTATATGTTATCTTAAGGACAAAGATAATAATAAGGAAGTCATAGATAGCACTCTACTTGGCCGAAAAGGATACCAGGAAAAACTCCGCAGACCCATAAGGTTTTCAGGTAAAATGCTAATAAAGAAATATTACAAACATGGGCTGTACTACTCAATTATAATGCACGAAGTTCCTAGTCATGTATCAAAGTAACTAACTCTTCTATTGTCCGCTTAGATACAGTCTCAATCGTCCATCATGATATATTGCAATTCCACCAATTTTGTTTTTCCTTATACAACCGTACTTATCAACCAGCCCATTCAGTTCAATCCCTAAACTATTAACACCATAAGGAAAAGATAGTAGAAACTGTGACATGATTGGAGATTTTCCTTTCTTAATATAACACAAAGCTCTAGCAACCAATAAAGAAAGAAAATTCCACCATGTCACAGTTTCAATCGTCCATCATGATATATTGCAATTCCACCAATTTTGTTTTTCCTTATACAACCGTACTTATCAACCAGCCCATTCAGTTCAATCCCTAAACTATTAACACCATAAGGAAAAGATAGTAGAAACTGTGACATGATTGGAGATTTTCCTTTCTTAATATAACACAAAGCTCTAGCAACCAATAAAGAAAGAAAATTCAAACGATAAAATTTGTGACGAGGCAATCCGTAAGGTTAGTTAGCATAAGTCATAAAGAGCTTAATATGTGAATATGTGATAATTGTCTTCCCACAGCATAAAAACCTTCAAAACAGGAAACAGGCTCTCAATATAAATTACAATTAAACTTACCCCAATAACTTCATCAGGCTGTGGTCGTTGATCCCTCGAGCGATCACAAAAGTTCTTGTATTCTTCTGCATCCCGAATCGCATATGTGGTCATCTGTCCAGTGAACCGGAATTTAAAATAGGTCTCTTAGATACAAAGGTGATAAAATTATATAATCAAATTAGCCTCAGAGACATACTAGATGCACATTCTAAAAAAGGGCATATTATGACACAGGCTTGGAACTTGAAACGAACCTCAACATCACATTTCATCTCCTTCGAGCAAGGCTTTACCATGAAGAATCTCTGCATCAAGATTTCTGTCAGAACATGTGCATAGATAAAGTAGAAACACAATAAAGTCTGTATATTTTTTTTTCAATCAGAAGATAACATGAAGTACACTAGTTGCAGCTTCATAAGGCTGTATAGAAGTACTATTTTAACATAGGAGAAGCACCAGAGACTAAGAAGTAACTATAGCCCAGGAAAATGATAGCTGGACTGTCTCAAAGGATTCAACTCTTGAATTACCTGGCGAAAGGGTTTATGAGGAGTCCTCCAGAATGCCTGCTCAGAATAATCCACACACATACTTAAGTCTTAACTTTTGAGTTTTGCGTAGTCATGTTAAACAGTGAATTCTATGAGATAATAAAAAAACCTACCTGTTCAAAGTATAGAACCCTTGAGCCATCCACCATTTCTGCAGCAGGGCATGAAAGCCATCTATAAAATTAATGATGATAAGGGGACGTGGGTTGATATTCACAACAAAAGACAAAAACTGCATTTTCCTCACCCCATGTATTTTTGTTCACACAACCAATGACTTAACAAGAAACATTCTAAGTAACTTTCCACCGAGTTTAGAAACATGGAAATAATTCAAGATCCAACATCACACAATGTGCTCAATGACCAAGTCAGTTTCCGTTTTTCATGATTCCAGTTCAAGTTGATAAAGAGCTGTAGATTTCTGATTCTCATGAAGCTGAATAGTTTATTTGCAACATGAAGAACTGAATTAGAGCTTCATTTTCAAGATACGTCTCAATTGTAAAATCTAGTAGAAATGTTAGGATTTCTCTGAAACATGCAATTTCAACATAGTATATGCATAGCCTTTCTTATGCTTTAGTTTCTTTCCATTTTACGGTTTTAAATTATTCTTTCAAATTTTCAATGAGCAATTCAATACTCATATATGATCACCATTAGCAGATCACCAATTCTCTTTACACTCCAAATGAATTGAACTAAAGAAAACTACTCTATAATCATCTCAAACTATGGTCGTTTCAGTCCCAATTACACACATTCTACGACTATTTAGCTTTTGTTTCAGCGACCTAAACGTATTTATTTTCGAGCTTTTACAGACAAACTTAAATAAGTACTAATCATAATCTACAAAAACAGCTATAGTCTATTCTTCTAAAAGCAGGAAAAAGAGAAGCACGCAGTACCTTAAATTAAAGTAATTGTCAGGGTCTCTAGATGCTTGCTCCTTCGAAAACTAGCAAATACAATTCACAATTTCAACATTACATTACACAGAAGAAAATAAATGAAAATAAAATAAAATAAAAATCAACAATGAAATGTAAAACCAAAGGAGAATCAATCAATCAATCAATCAAAATTCTGATCAGTGAGTTATACCTTTCGCCGGCGAGAGAGTCAGCTACGATGCGCGTGTGGTCCCAGCGAGTGGTGGACTTGGTGAGGCGCTTCAGGAGCAAAGCGCCACCGATCAAAACGACGGCGTTAACCACCACGCCTCTGGCCCTGCCCCACCCATTAGAACCCGATTCCGAGCCTGAGTCCGACCCGGAAATCGAGCCGTCTGTGCACATGTTAGGTACTGCTTAAATCTATATCACCACTATTCTGCTGGAGACTAATCCTCCACAGCACCTGAGTCCTGAAATTAGATGAAATGGAGAGAAAAGAAAAGGGAAGCGATTTGAATTATGATTATCTGTCCAACGATTTTATTTTATTTGTGAAAAAACTGCCATTTGCCGTTTACTAGGAGTCTCACCCTCACTCTCACAATACATATATATATAAATAAATTTCATCCCCCCTCAGATTTTTTCATTATAAAATCTTCCCTCTTAGATATTCAATTACATTTACCCCCTTGTTCGTGAAATCTAATTACATTTTGTCTTACGGATTTGACTTTCAGCGAACTAAAGTCTGGAAATGTCTATTTTGTCCCTGTTCAATTTTCAGTAGCCAAACAACTTAATTTTTTTTATTAAACATTTGACTCTAAATTTTATTAACTTACAAAATTGACCATAAACTATTTAAAATAAACACTCAATACTTAGATAAATTTCAAAATGTTCTAAAAATTAATCGATAACAAGTCCCTAGAAAACTCACATTTCAAAATCCATCCCACTAATTTAAATAAAAAATTTAAACAAATTATAAAAGTAAAAAAAAATTAAAAAATAACAAAAAAAAAAAAATGGACAGCTCCAATTGGAGCTGACTGGAGCTCCGGTCGGAGCTGTTGACAGCTCTGGCCAAGCTGTAGCTCCGATTGGAGCAGTAGAACAGCTCCAATCGGAGCAACCCATCCCGGCTGCTCCTATTGGAGCATTAAACAGCTCCAATCGGAGCTGTGAACAACTCCGATCGGAGTTGTTTATAGCTCCGACTGAAGCAATTTAAAGCTCCGGTCGGAGCTGTAAAACAGCTCGACTGGAGCTGTTTGGCAGCTCCAACCGGAGCTGCTGCCGGAAAAATTCCGGTACCGGAAAAAGTCCGGTACCGGATTTTGAAGAAGATGGTAAAAAAATAAAAAGAGGAAAAATGGAAAAGGAGAAAAGAAAAAGAAAAGAAGAAAAATTAAATTCTGAAAATTGATAAGGGCATGTTTGGTGATCAACATTTGAACAAAACCAAATAAGTTGGTCAACACAAACTTATCATTTTGGGGCAAAACGTAATTGATTATCTAAGGAGGAAGATTTTGAAAAGTGAGGCAGCAACAAGGTGGGTTTATGTAATTTTCCCATAAATAAACCAACACTATAAACGCAGAAAGGAAAAAAAAAAATTGACTTCAAAGATTTTTGAGATGTAAATAACTTTATGTTCTTTTTTCTTTTTAATTTTTATGCCTACCAAGAAAGTGTTATTTTCATCTCAACACAACTGAACTGAATTGAACAGAATAGAACCGAATGAAACTGAACATAATTTATTTGTAGTATAAAATATAACTAAACAAGTCTGAACGAAACTGAATGAAACTGAACTAAACTGAAAATAATGAGATTTCATACCAAGAGAACAAAGCCTAATTCTTTTTTCTTTTACATTTTTTTACATCTTCTTATTCCTTGAACTCCGGTACCGCCGGAGAGCTTGCACAACTCCAGATCGAAGTTGTGCAAGCTTCGAGGAGCTATTACAAGCTCCGCCCTGGAGCTTGCAAAACTCCATATCGAAGTTGTGTAGGCTCCGATCTGGAGTCGGAGGAGCTTTGCAGGCTCCGGTCTAGAGTTTTTTGAACTCCATGTCCAATTTTGGAATAGTGTCTAATTAGCCACATGGTCAAATTCGTGGATTAAAATGTAATTGTGAGTATAAAGTGGTTGTTTGTATTATTAGGGATTGTAATTGGGTATAAAAAAGTTATGGAAGTATATTTTAGTTGTGATTTGAAATTTATTCAAGGTCATACAGAAGTTTAATAAGCTAACAAAAATAAACGTAAAAAAAATTAATGGGGAAGAAGAAATTATTAAATATTTATATTTTTGATTTTATTTATTTAAGAAATTCTAATTTAAAGAGTAACTAATGAAGTAAAATTTTAAGAATAAAAATAAAAATCAACTAACTAGTTTTGTAACACATTAAAGTTTAAAGTTGCATTTCAACAAGTTAGATCTAAATCACATAAAACAGGGTAGAAAATACTCATGAAATTTCATTTTATTTCTAGTTTTCAGTTTACTAGTCACGATCGTGGAGAAGCAGCGTGGAGAAATTAACGATTAACATGTAAAAGTAAAACTCAAGAAATCTCCATTTTCATTCGTTTTCTATTAATACATCTTGCTTCATTCTAAGGTAAAATGTCCATCTTAAATTGGCCCCATTTTTTTGTCAATTTTTTTACTATTTTTTCTTGATATTTGATTTAAAATTGATCAAGTTTAGGCCTGGGCGTTTGGGTCGGGTTTTCGGGTACCCGAAATGTTCGGGTATTATTGGGTACTGATTTCGGGTACCCAATACCCGACTACCCAAACCCGATTATCCAGAACCCGTAAAAACCCGACCCGTGCCCAGGCCTACGAAACACCACCATTACCAAAGTAACACTCAACAGCTTTACAAATAAGCCTAAAACCAACTTGACCCAGCACCTTAACCAAGATGCTTCGGTTCTGTAGAAATAATGTTGGCCTCTTGAGTTTTGCACCTGAGTATTATTCATCCTCTGCAAGTTTAGAACAGTAATACGTAGCTGCTTGTGTTTCTTAGAAAAAATCAGTGATTGTATTCATTTGAATTTTGAGCTATGCTTGAAACAACGCGGGACCGTACGGATGGAGGAAGTAGATGAAATAATTAATAATGGAGTGAAGAAATGGATACAGTACCATACATTGCAGCTACTGCATAGAAAAATTCCCATTGTTGCATCCAAATCTTTCTGCTTTCCACAGAAGATTTCTTGCCAATGAATAACAACAGTGGCAGAGTCTTGATAACAAGCCGCCATAAAACATGGCTTGTCATGCTAATTCTATGAGAGAGCCTCATGAGTTGAGGTTACTGAAGCCAGAAGAGAGTTGGGAGCTCCTGCAGTACGAGGTCTATGGCCAGCTGGATGTTGCCGATAAGGAATTGGTGCAAGTTGGGCACATCATAGCAACTATTTGCGAAGGACTTTCTATTTCAATCATAGTGGTTGGGGAATCTTGGTTGATAAGATATCGGTAGCAGGAGGTTATGTCTTATTGATTAAGAGAGAATGGGAAGATATCTCTAAAAGCATTGAGACTTATCTTGGTTATTATGTAGACATGAATAAACACTTGGACAAAATTATATCTTTAAGCTATGATAATTTGCCTTTTGAGTTGAGAGATACTTTCCTGTATTTGGGAGCATTTCCCGCAGATGCCAACATCCCTGTCAGGAGATTGACCTTGTTGTGGATTGCGGAAGGGCTGATACAAGAAATTTCAGGGAAGAGCTTGGAGGAAGTGGCCATGGGCATCTTGAAGGATCTTGTCAACCGCAACTTGGTGATGGTCAAGAAAGCAAAGCCAAATGGTGATCCTAAAATATGTTGCCTTCACGACACCATACGTCAATTTTGTAAGACCGAATCAGCGTTTGAGAAACAGAACTTATTCCAAGAAATCAGGATGCCCAGTTCTGGAGTTTTTCAGATTGAGAATGCAGAAATAGTGTATCGTCGCATCTGTATGCATTCTTATGTCCCTAAATTATTCTGCGAAATGGGAGAGGCCCTCAAACCTCGATCTCTACTGTGCTTCTCTAAATGTCCCCACATCATAAAGCCTGAAGATGTCAGAATGTCTTATTGATGAACATCCGCTCAGAAAATTTGATGCTGAAAATATTAGATTTCTGAAATTCCCATGGAAACTTGTCGAATTTAGTACTTCTTTGAGGTATCTCACTCTGACATTGGATGAGTGTACCTGGGAGCTTCCGAAGTATGTCTGCAAGCTTGTGTACCTAGAGACTCTTATAGTGCAGAGAGCATCTCGTACAATTGAAATCAAATTAAACATATGGGAGATGTTGCACCTGAGGCATTTGAAGTCCAAAGCATCCATCATTCTGAAAAATTATTGGTACGGTAGAGGCGGTGCAAACCTTCAAACTCTTAGCAGATTGTCACCAGAAAGTTGCACTGGTGGCATTTTTGACAAGGCGAGAAATTTGACCACATTAGGAATTAAAGGTGATTTATCCAAACTTTTGGAGTTCAAATGCTTAGAAAAATTGGACCAGCTCAACAAGTTGAAGCTAGTACATGAAGTAGGAGCTGAACACCCATGGGGCCAACTACCCTGGAGGAGCTCAAACTGAAAGATAATGCATTCACTGGAAATTCATGGGACGTTGCTGGTGGAAGTTTTGAACATCTCCAATGCTTGCACATTGAGCAGTCAGATCTGATATCCTGGACAACCTCAGAGGACGCATTGCCAGAACTGAAAAGTCTATTTCTTAAAAACTGCGATAAGCTCATGGCAATCCCATCTGAAGTTGGTAAAAATCTCAGTGTGTTGAACATGGAACGTGTTTCCCATAGTGCAGTTGTTTCTGCCAAGAAAATTGAGCGGGAAAGGAAACAGGCATCAGGGCATGATGGAGGCCTCGGAGATGTATTAGAGCTTGAAATTGCTCCATGAGAGACAAAGGCCGCTTGACAGTTTTTAAACCATGATCATTCCAGGTTAGTTAAGATTCTTAATTTCACAACTCCTTTTCATTGTGATTTTTAATCTGTCCATCAGAAAAGTATATGTATATTACTTTGCTTCATGATCTGGTTTTGAAGTTTTTTCTTCTTTTTGCTTTCTTTCGCAGATGTGAAAAGATTACACTTCCAAGACATTCTGATTAATTATAGGTAGGTAAGTTACATCTGTCCTCTGTCTATTAATAATCTAACTAGCTCTGACTTTGCATGTTCTCATTTGTATAAAGTATAAACTATACTAGTTTACAGCAAGTGACAGGGTGACTTTGTCAAATACATCTAAAAATTTGAATTAACTATTCTTCATTATGACCATTGCATATACTCTACTATATTATGGACAAAATTTATACCAGAAGAAGGCAGAAACTACCCTGCATTTGCATCTGAAATCCGCTTTCTGCTTCCCAAGCACACTTTACCTACAAAAGAGTTTCACAAGATATGGCGGCAGGAGCTTATGCAGCAGCTGTCTCTCTTATTCACGTCCTAATCCGAATTATGCACCCTGCTTGTCCTGCTTCCTTCGACAAATCCCAAATCCAATGTCTTTATGATAAAGTCAGCTGGTTGGTTGACTTTATTGAGGCTTATTCCCAAACAATAACCAAAGATTTCCAGACCAAAGTCACTGTTTTTTCTTTTAAAGCAGAAGATGTGATCGAGTCCTATATCGTGAGTCAGATTCGTACAGGATCACCAGGCCATGGAGATGTGGGCTACGCTACCTTGCGTCAAGATCTGGAGAAGGCTATCTGTGAAATGGATCTTATCATCCAGGAATCAATGGAATTCAAAGAAAAGAATCACGAAAACCATCAGCTGCCTGTTAGCTCTGTCCATTTTGCTGGCACATCAGTGCTTCCAGGTGAAACAGTTAAAACTGCAAGTTTTAACCAGGCGTTGAACCTGTTGCTAGTACAGCTCATGAACTTACGTGAACTTGGTCGAAAGGTCATTCCAATCACTGGTATGGGCGGGATAGGTAAGACTACTCTCGCTAGAAATGTTCATTGCCATCAACGTATCAAGCATCATTTTGATGTTATAGCCTGGGTGACAATATCTCAAGTTTATACTATTGGAACTATTTTGCGTGCTCTTTTACGAGATATTGGTGTTGAAGAAGTGGATCACATAGGCAATCAAAGGTTAGGAGAGGAGTTACACAAGTTCTTGTATAGTAGAAGATACATATTTGTGTTAGATGATATCTGGGATGCTGAGGCGTGGGATGGTATAATGAGGTTCTTACCTGACAACAACAATGGCAGTAGAGTCTTACTGACAACTAGGAATGCTGCACTTGGTGTTGGATCGTGTGATTCGTATGAAATGGAGCTTCTTGACAGTGACAAAAGTTGGGATTTGCTTGTCGCAAAGGTGTTTGGGCAAGATGTTTGCCCTCCTAAATTGGAAGAGTGTGGCAAAGGAATTGCAAGAAGTTGCAAGGGGCTTCCTTTGGTTATAGTTTTGATTTCTGGGCTTCTTAAGACTGTTGGCAAAAAACTAGAACAGTGGGAAGACGTTGCAAAAAATATAAGCTCCATAAGACAACATAGCGATCATTGCTTAGAGATTTTATCTTTAAGTTACCATCGACTGCCTGTACATCTGAAACCATGTTTTTTGTACATGGCCAGTTTTCCAGAAGATCACATAATCGATGTTCCATTAGTCATCAAGTTATGGGTTGCAGATGGAATCATAAAACCAAATTCGGACAGAACTTTGGAGGATGTCGCATTAGGGTATTTGAATGATCTTGCAAATAGAAATCTTATTATGGCCAAGATGCGAAGTTGTATTGGTGAAATGAGATCTTTTGTTATTCACGATTTAGTAAGGGATCTTTGCATTAGAGAGGCTCGAAAGGAGGGGTTTCTTTGTGTGAATGGTGCTTCTTTTGGATGTCCAGGAATTGAAGGTACACGTCGTTTGATTAATACTAAAACCCCAAATGACATTTCTCGTGAAGTCAGGGAAAGGGTGTTCACTCGGTCATTTGTTTGCTGGGGCGGGAACCAATGCATCTCAGGGTTCAATTTGCTACGAGTGTACTACGTTGCACGCCTTTTGGATGTTGTTGGGGATATCATGCGACAGGTTAATCTACGATTGCTCAGACTTTCATTGGAAGATTGGTCATTGGGGAGCTTGTTTTCACTACTACCCTCACTATGGAATTTGGAGACCTTTATCGGGGATGTTTCCCGTACCCGCGGAAGGCACTGTCTACCAAGTGAGTTCTGGGAGCTGCATAACATTAGGCATTTTGTGACCACCGACAATACAGGTACTCATCTTGCTATTTATTTTCAGCGGAAAGCAAGAGTCATTTTGCCAGATCCTCCCAGCACCCACGCTGATTTTGTTCTTGAGAATCTGCAAACACTTGAAACTGTAGGAGTATCCAGTGACAAGGTGATTAACAATATTCCAAATATACGGAAATTGGGAATTCGTTATATGCCAAATGAGGACATGAAACTTTCACCTTGCTTTGCCAACCTTGCTCAATGCCATAAACTGGAAACGCTGAATTTCTCCACAGATACTCTCTATAACCACACAGCCATCAAGTTTCCTGATCATCTAAGAGAGTTGAGTTTACGTGGTACTAAGATTCCATGGGATTGTATAACAACGATTGGTTCGCTGCCAAATCTGGAGGTGCTGAGACTAAGAAGAAATGCTTTCTGTGGCAAAGAATGGGAGACGGCCGAGGGGGAATTTCAATGCCTAAAAAGTCTGTCAATGGGACGCTGCTATCTAAAGACTTGGAGAGTTGAGGACTGTTCCCACTACCCAAGCCTTGAGGATCTGAACCTTGAAAGGATGTCGTACTTGATGGAGATCCCTGTGGAATTTGCAGATTCCATGACACTTAAATCAATCAAGGTGGATTGCTGCCCAAACTCTGTTGTTATATCCACAGAGAAGATACTGGAAGAACAAGAGGCCATGGAGAATTATGACCTTATAGTTGAGGTTGTTCATCCATACCTCGGGTCTTCATGGAAAGGAGGAAGAATATGATTCTTGTTTTTTTTTTTTTTTTTTTCAGCCAAGTTTGTTACATGTATGATGTATTCGGAAATCAGTTTTTGTTTGCTGGTCAATGTTTTTAGTCCATGATCATTACATAATAGTTTAGATTCTCAATTTCGCAACTCTTTTCTCATTGTGATTGTGCTTGTTGCTTGCTAATCTGTCCATAACATACAAATAACATTTATGAAGTGCCTCTGATATATATATTTTTTTAATCGGTTGAAAAGATTTCATTAAGCAAACAGGTTCGGGAAAACGAAGCTGTGATCACAGTCAAGTACATCAATCAGCTGGGAGTTTCTTGGTTAATTCATTTTCATTCTTGTGTTATTTCAGGTTTATGTAACTTGGTTGTTGTCATTTCATTGTAAAAAAAAAAAATTGTAATATTATTTTCAGGTTCTTTCGACCATTTTACTGATTATTGATGATGAATGGAACTTTTACCAGGGAAAAACATCGTACCCAAAATCAAGCTCCAGAGAATAGTTTATTGGCTCCTTATCCGGTGCATTATTTTTGTACATAACAACTAATAATGGCTAATATGACAACATGATATAGGACACAACATATTTATTTGTCTTTATGGCTATATATGCCACAACCACCTCTTTTACTTGGGAATCTACTGGTTGCCAGAAATAGGGGTGTCTCGACCTTTTTTGTAGTCGTCCCAACCTCTGACCCATGGTTGGCCGGGTATTGCTCTCGTTTCAGGTGACGCGTGGTTGTCAAGATTGTTAACCACCTTTTCACGTACAGCAACAAAAACCTGACATAATTGTAGATGGTTTCAGAAAATGACAACAAGCAAAGAAACATTAAGAAAATTTCCGTATATGTTGCCTTGGTTAAGCTTACAGGATTTATGTTCACTGCTTCTGGGGGTTGCTCCTGGCATGTCAGCCATTTCCAAAGATCAGGATTTTCCTGCAGGTGAAAAGAGGATTAGGTACAAAAGAAAAGACTACAATTAATTAGATAGAGTCTTCAAGGCAGAATAAACAGCAAGGATAAAACACTTGCGACTTCTCCATAATAAACAAACATCAAGATAACATGTGTGTGTGTTATTATTATTCAATATGGAAACTCTGAGAACTAGCTAAGATTTGACTCGTTTTATAGCAAAAGTAACATAGAAAAACCTGGTATTGCACCTCAAACATGAACAACCTCAGTTATCAATGATCTAAGACCATGAACGATTTCAGTAACATTTCAAATAGACATTCAGAGGTTACGACTTGCTTATACAGTTATAGAGTGCTACTGTATTTACACAAGTACTTTATAAGCTAGCAGTTTTGAAACTATAATTTGGTCATTACATTATAAAAACAATAGTCGAGGTATGAAATTGAAATTAAAAAAAGTTGGAGAAACAAAAGAACCTATAAATAGTCTACGTAAGAAGGATGGAAGGGAGATGATAGAGGATATGAAATGTCATTTATTGCTTTGAATGACAATAACTTCAACTGTCCAAAATGACCTTTTTCATGTAGTACATACATATTAGCACTAAGATTATAAAACTCATCTGAGGCATGCAGTTGTTCGCCATTCTGTTTTCTGTTACTCTCAGTGAATCAGAAACTTGAATTTTGAAACGTTCAAGAATCCATTTTTAGACCTACAGCAAGCTTTTCTAAGAAAAGACCATGGGTCCTTCAACATTTCATCCCACCAGAAGAAAATAAGCTTCAAAGGATCCAGATTCCGCAAGTACAACAAGTCATTGATAAGAAACAATCAATCTGATACCAAGCTCTTATAAGTTATAAGAAAGAACAACAAAACATCTGGAAGAGTAGGCCTTATCTACAGAACTTAATACTCAAAAATCAAACATATTCCAGTTCCAGACAAAATGCACTGAGCCATAGGGAGCAAATCAGAAACATATATCATGTAAGGCCAGTAGAGTACAGAAATGATGGAATGCTTCGGTGTTTCTCAAGCTGTTAATATTTAATACATAAAAAAAAACAAGGAAGTATGAAGTTTACCAGGTCGAGGACATGGACAAGCGATTTAATCCCAGGTTCATCCATAGAATGAATATGATCCTCCACCCATTTCCCTAAAACCAAATCCAGCTCCAGGAAACCCCTTTGCTTACTCCTATACAACAGCCTACAACACCATCCACAACAAAAACACCCTAATTACACAGCCAAACAAATTAACACAAACCAAAACATATAAAAATAAATAAATAAATAAATTAGCACCACCTGTTAAACAGTCGCCTTTTGCTCTCTTCACTGGAAAG
The DNA here is from genome assembly GCA_028274465.1 of Plantago ovata. Lineage (NCBI taxonomy): Eukaryota > Viridiplantae > Streptophyta > Magnoliopsida > Lamiales > Plantaginaceae > Plantago > Plantago ovata. Next base: position 852,102 of record CM051458.1, on the reverse strand, counting down.
ATCAATGTCCATTGACTCAACACTTCCGTTTGCAGAAGAGTATAACCTCGAGAAAGGGCTGAAAAGCGATCATGAAATAATTAGGGCAAAATTCGACAATAAAATTAACGTGAATACAGAAGATTGATTTCACCTGTAAATAGGTTTGGAGGCTGCAAGCGAGGTTTGATTGTTGCTGAGAACACGAGGAACAGTCGAGAGAGCTCTTCTCAATGCTGCCATTTTTTTTTGCCCTAATTTTGATTTGTGTTTCAACTTTGAATTGATCGAATTTTGGTTTGTTAATTGAATTTGATTGGCGTTAGCTGAAGAATCGTGGCACAATTCTCATCCGATTGCACCTAAAGCGGCAAAACGGCGACTAGCAACTAGCAGCTGTTTAATAGGTAAACTGCACAAAACCCCTCCCACAATCCTAAATTTACACAGTGCACCCTTTGGCTCTTTTATTTTCTTATGAGTTCAGTTCACATTTATTTAGTTCTTTTACAAATAAGTTAAGATATTTCAGGTATAAAGAACACAATCTTTCTCCTTTTCTCGGCCAGTAGTGCGAACAAGGCACAAACAAACATAGGCAGCGTGTTTGATCTGAATGTTCTGGTTGTGCTGTGTTGCACATCCACCGGAAGCTGTGTAAACTCCCCCAGTATAGCAACTGTCAACGTGAGCTGCAGTAGTACCGCTAATGCCACAAATTCGAACCGGACAACTACTTGGAGGAAATTCATTTGCCACTACTATTGTTGTTAACCCCCGGTACTGAAGTATTAGCCATGGCTACAGGACGAGTTCATGAGGAACATGACCCGCACAAATGGGATGGCAGTGGTGTCAATCAAACTCGACTTCAATGAAACCGGAATCTCTGTGAGCCTCAGTTATATGAGAGTAACTCTTCCTTAATTATCTAGAAAATAAAATTAGAGTATAATAGTCACCTAATGTACCATGTCTGCATGTTTTCAATTGGAAGTCAATTTTAGTCCCCATATCGATACATTTTTTTTCAAGGGATAAAAAGCACCCACGGTGGGAGATTACAGCAGTCGAATCTACAAATGTAATAGTAGGCTTGTAGTCAAGTTCCTAACCAAGCACCTTCCAGATGCCTTTAGATCAGAAATTTATCTCACGTCTTTCTGCGAAAAACTTGCCAGTTACTAAATTTTCTGGAAGCAATGCAAGCCATACTGCAGTATCAGCACCGTCTTCAGGGCTGGTATGCCCTTCCCAACCGGTCATAGCAGTCTTCACCCACCCTGGACAACAGCAGTTGATAAGTATCTTTCGATCTTCACCTGATAATTTTTTGGCCATCAGTCTCGTGTAAGCATTCATGGCTAATTTAGACAGAGAGTAGTCGGTAAAAACTTGAGGCCAGCCTCCGTTTATCCAACTTCCATCTTTTACTTGTCCCAAAAAAGACTGCATTGTCTGGTCAATCAGCTCCTCGGATAGCGTTTCATTGTCTTCAAGTTTTCTTCTCAAATCAAGATTACCAATTCTCTGCACAATCACACAGGTATTGGGTCACTACTGATATAGGAAAGTTAAAATGAAAATCAAGAACTGATTTTAAGATACTGAGTCATAACCAATAAGAGTAGTTTTCATGGATAAGTTGATATAGAAACATGAAATAATTAAATCAAACTTCTTTCTGGAGATACAAAACTCAAATGCTTTGAAGTAAATATCTCTAGAAAACTCTTTATGGTGTTATACTACTATTAGTATTTCCTAAATGAATTTTGCTGTTATGATCAGATAGGTGCTTGAAGTGCACTTCTCTGCAACCTATATATCTCTGGCTCAAATAATGATCACTAGCAGTCACAGATCCAAAATGCACATCATGTTTATTGCCAAAGTATAAAACCACTGCTAACATTGCATATACTCTCTTGCTGGACTCCAATAAGATTGCTTTGACCTGCATGCTCTATAACAAGTATCTAAATATCTGTTGACACAACTTACTTTAACTACTTACTTAGATACGTAAACCAGATGGGTCTATGTGAACTTTGACGAAGTAATGACTTGCTCGGGATTACTAAGAACAGAGTTGGACCTGATTTGTTGTCTACTAACTACTAATGCTGGACCAATGCACAAAGACTAGGAGATATCTGTGGTAACTAGGTCTAATTCCGTTATGTTCATTATTGCATACTGCCATCCTTATGTTTCCTGAGGAGACTATGCACTTTCTGATAATATAGCGTACATACTAATACAAGTCATATTTACTTTGCACTGACACACGTTTGCTCAAACAATGAATGATCCTTTCGCGAGGAAAAAGGCAAGTTAACTAACAAAAAATCATTTTATCTGATAGTCAAATAAAGTACTCAAGTACATTAGATCATTTACTTACATTTCGCCTTCCATTCAATCTTCCCAAACGAGACGTCACATTAACAATACGAGCACCCAGATCTGAAGGTCGCATCAGAGGAATCATGGCTTTGAGCATGTTCTTAGTCCCAAAGTAATTGACTTCAATAACTTTTTCAGCAAATTCCACAGAATTCTCAGACCCCAGATTGAAATTTACTCCAGCATTGTTTACCTACAAAATATACACACTCAAGTAAGTATCAAAAAACTCGCAATTGTTTTTACAAAAGTAACATTAATTTAATTATTTTAGAGATATAATAATCACAGCAAGTTACTCTGGTTCGCAAATTGCAAAAATGCAAGGTTAAGTCTGATACGCCATATTGGCACCCTGCTCTTAGAAGACGCGATTTGATCTTCGCTGGCTATTTTACAGAGACATATTTAATTACTGAGTATGATAATACACAGTAACCCTACGTTTCTCATACACATCAGGAGCTTGACAACCATTATGAATGCAACTAATGCAAGTGCAGTTGAATATTACGCAAATGAACAGAACCAACAATTTCAGAATGAAGGAAGAGATTACCACACCAATATATCTATGCCCCCATAGCTTTCTTTTATCCATCCAGCAAATAATTCAATAGACAAAGTGTCCACAATATCAAGTTGATGGAACACAACATTTAGGCCGTCTTCTTGTAAGATCTTAGCTGCTGCTACTCCAACTACAGCGTCCCGCGATGTAAGAATAACTGTCAATCCATGTGAGGCAAGCTGGCGTACAATCTCAAATCCAATTCCCCGGTTTGCACCAGTCACCACCGCAATAGTGTTGGAAGTCCACCATCTAAATTTAAGTAGTGAAAACAACGGTCTAATCGACTCAAATTCTGAAGAAGGAAACAACACAGCTACAACTATGAAAAATCGCTAGATGGAGAATAAATACTAAGCTGGAATCCTGAAAGGAACTCACTTTCATATCCAAAATGTTAGTAATTACAAGCTGATAAAAGTACAGCCCAACTATGGGTGAGAGTTGCAGTTTGCTAAGTGCTAACATAACATTTCGACAAAATGGGGAAAGTTTTGGGCTTATTGAGCTGCTATAGCTAAATGATACGACTAACTAGTGTACAAGCTCAGGTTTCTATTTTATAGATGAGGCACCATAAAATATCAAAGCCTAGTTGGTGATCCAAAATCTTTCAGAAACAACACTAGCATCATAACCAGGCAAATAACAGAGAAGAAGAATTTCTATATTAAACACAAATAAAAGGAAAGAAAAAAGAGTCTGCTATAATGGCACAGTGACTTACTTCTGGTGATCGGAATAGGGAATTGTACGGAGGAGAGACACCTCTTGACGGCGTTGCTCTCGTCTTGCTTTTGCTCTTTCCTTTTTGTCCATAACTAAATTGCAGAGTTGTCAAATTAGTTTGTTTGTAGGGATTATAATCCCAAATTAAAACCCGCTGGATCTAGGGCTGGCCATTCGGATTGGATTTTTGGGTATCCAACCCGATCCAATTGAATTTGGGTAGTTCGGAACGGGTGGGTTGACCTGGGTTTTTAATAAAAAAAAAGGGGGGCGTTTGACTGTTTGTGTTTGATAAGGAAAAAAACCTAATTAAGATACCAAACACGTCCAAACGCCGCTTTTTCACTTTTTCCTTATTCTCCCCCCTAATGATGTACTACTAATATGAGTGACTTTATTTTTGGTTTCTATGAGTTTATAATTTATATTAACATTTATGTTTTAATTTTCAATGTAATATGTATAGTATTTATTATATATAATTTGATATATTAATTAAATTGACCGAGACATCCCTCCGAAATGACCCGGGTTGACCCTTCTCAGGAGGTCGTCCGAGATAGCCTCCGAGACGAGATTCAAAACATAGCTAAAATCTCAAGGACGGAACTCTCCTCAACTCAAATCCTGAGTGAAGAATTAAAAGGATGAAGGTGATGGCATTAGGTTTAGCTTTGTTTAGATTTGGTCTTCATTTTGGATATGTAAGCAATAGGGATTTGTATATGTTGCCGGAAGAAATTGGAAATTTTGGTCCATGAGTTTATACGTGTTTTGACGTATGTACTAAATTTAGTCCATATGTTTACAAAATATGATAATATTGGTGCATTTGTGCTGACCTCGCTTAATTGGACGAATTTATAAGTAAGGCTACAAAACAATACACTTAGCCCACAAGGGTTGGCTCAGTTGATTAAAGAGAGATAGAGTTATCTTCCTCTTGGTTACAAGTTCAAATCCCACGGGAGGAGAATTTGTGATAATGCCATTCTGATTCAGAGCTTGTCGCACTTGTGCGGCTAACATTCAAGCTAAGCCTGTGAGTTTTTACCCGCACTCAAAGGATAACGGCCCATGTTATTTAAAAAATAATAATAAAATAAAAATAATACGCTTTATTAAATCTTAAAATATTATAGTTGTTCTTTTGATGTAACTATCACCCGACCATCAAGTAACATTTATTGGGATATATTATATTGTTCTACTATATAGGTTAACTAAAACGGTGGGTACTGGCTTAGAATTATATATGATCTTGTTGTGTGGCTGAATGCATCCATCCTTGACTCAGTACCGGAATAGCCTTGAGTGGTACAGCTTTGACTAATGTGAGGCCAAATCTCTCATCTAAGTCCAGCCGATCCGGTGTCATTCCTTCCTCAAGCTTCCAATCAAACCCATGAATAAGTGTTGCCAACATGAGGTGCACCAGCCTGTGAGCTAGTGCCACCGCGGGACACATTCTCCTCCCAGAACCGAAAGGGGTGAGTTCAAAATGATTGCCCATGTAGTCCATTTTCATTTCCAGGAAGCGTTCTGGCTCAAACGATTCTGGATTAGGCCAAACAGAAGGACTCCTACCAATTGCCCAGACATTAACCATGACCTGTGAATTCTTGGGGACCACATACCCATCGATTTCAATATCGACTTCAGCTTTGCGAGGTACTAGTAAGGGGGCTGGAGGATGGCATCTAAGTGTTTCTTTTATGACTGCTTGCAGATATGTGAGCCTGGGAATATGGTCTTCTTCAACTTCATTGTTTTCCCCAACGACAGAAAAAAGCTCATGTTTCACCTTTGACATATTTTCTGGATTTCGTAGTAGCTCTGCCATTGCCCATTCAATTGTAGCTGCACTTGTATCCGTTCCTGCTAGAAAAAGGTCCTGACATAGACATAAAAGGTACTTCTTACTTCTTAGTTAGCAATTTTAACGATCAGAATCATTTGAAAACATGCACTTCTTAGTGAATTTAATCATCAAAATCATTTGCAAACATGCACTTACTTCAAAAATTCAAATTGTTGGGGAGGAACGAAGTTTAGTTATTTATATTAATTTTTCAATACTTACCACAAATAAATATTTGATGCGATCGGAGCTCAACTCTAACTCACGTCCTCGGTCGAGGAGTACTTGAAGCAAATCATGTTTTATCGCAGATACACCACCCTGTGATTGAGATCTCTGGTTTATGAAATCCTCAGCGACCGCAAGAAGCTTCCCATAACATATCCTTGATTTGTGCTGGATGCGTTGGGGGTCGATCATCTTGAGAATTGGAAAGAAGTCGGCAACATTAGGCGTTCCAATAACTTCCAACATCTCTCGAACTATTCCCTTAAATCCTATGGCAGGGCCCGAGTCATAGTTACCAAAATCCACTGAGAAGAGCATGCCAGAGGTGTTATTTAGCGCTGTCACAAATGCAGCCTCGCCAATGTCAACAACTTTGCCTGAGTGGGAACATTCTCGCACATAATCGCGTAGTTTATCCAACTTCTCCTTCCGTAGGCCTCGGGTTGAATTTACCCGAGGTGTCAAAAACAGGTGGTCTGAAATTATCTTCCGAAGTTTTCTCCTCTCATTTGCAACTTGTAAGAATAAAATGGAATCAGGAAGCACTTCACCCACGGCAGGAAGTGTTCTAGAATCGAAAGAAAGATCGTGTTTATGTAGTATTTGTTTGGCCATGTGAGGGGAGGATACAACCACTGTCCTTAAGCTGCCGAGCTTGAGGAACATGATAGGGCCATGTTTGTTGGCAAGTTTTGCAAGAGATTTATGAGGGCTTCGACCAAGTTGGTGAATGTTGCCTATGATGGGAAAAGGTTTAGGGCCTGGAGGATATTGATGATGAAGTTTGGTTGATCTCTTGTACAACAAGAGAACCCATGAAAGAACAGGAAAACACAGAATGGCTATAACAGAAATCAAATCCATATATATCAACCTAAGTGATCTTCTCTCTTTTAATTGATGGGGTACAAATGAACCACCATGAGACAATATATATTGTAGTGGGATTGTAATCTTGTACTACTCCCGAATAAGAAAAACGTTACAAGAAAGGAAAAAAAATAAAAATATGATCATTAAAAGAAAAATCTGAGCACCAAACTGAATTGAAAATAACTGAATGAACCTGAATGAAATTGAATTGTATTTATTTATAATATAAAATACAACTAAACAAATATTAACAAAATTTAACTGAACTGAAAATAATAAATTTTCACACGAAAAGAACAAAGTCTAACTATTCGAACAAATACGATTACAGTTTTAAATTACTATTCAATTCTATAATTATAATTATAGGGTATATCTCTTGATAAATAACTATTTAAACTACTCAAACACATATAATAATTTATAAAACTACTCAAACTACTCCAATTCCCAACTTAAAATCTAAATTTAGTAACTACCGAAACAAACTCCAATTCCCAACTTAAAATCTAAATTTAGTAACTACTCGAACAAACTCCAATACCCAACTTAAATTTAGGTGTCAAAATCAAGTTTGTACCTAAATTTAGGTGTCAAAATTAATTGAAGGGAACAAGTTTGAAGAAAATAAGCCCTCAAATCTGAAATCGGGTACCCGATGACAAATGAAAACTGAACCAGAAATTCCAGATCTATGCCCGGCCTTAGTTCCGTCACTGTTCTAGTGAGGGATTATTCTGTCACTTATAAATGAGAAAATTACAGAATACTACCCTACTAGAAAGTTCATTCTCATAATAGAGCTCACTAGTTTTTTTGTTTTTTTGAGGGAATAGAGCTCAGTAGTTGAACACTTAGGTTTTAGTTCAAAAAATATTTTTTTTTGGGTTGACTGAGCTTTAATTACAGAATTGTCATTGGTCTAAAGTGGGGAACCAAACAAGGCCTTAACTACTTTGTGTTTTATTTTTGGCGGATTAACAGCTCCGATCGGAATAGTCACTGTTCCGATCGGAACTGTTAATTTATTATTCATTGGTTTTTTTTAAAGTAATTTAATTAATTTTAGTTATATTATTTTCTTCTTTTTTTTTTTTTTTTTTTTTTTGATAAAAGCACTAAAGTTGTTTGGATCAGCCAAAACCCAATAATTGAACAGTGTTTGGTGAGCTGAAAAGTCAAGTTCGTGGACTAAAATGTAATTGTTTATCTAGTCAAATCTATTTTGATAGAGTATTAGGTTCTTTAGTAGGGTACTTAAAAGATATTCGCCCTTGATAAACTAAAAAATAAAGAAAAAAAAATATTTTAATAAAAATTAAAGCCAACGGTGACGGATATAGACACTAACTACCTATTAGTGGTCGGGTAGTTACATAAACAAAAAACGAATTCAAAAGTTGGGTTGTCTCCCCAAGCAAAGTGCGTGCGAGTCTACTTCAGTTCAGGTGGCTAAAGACTCGTTAGCCACACGACTAGGTATTTCAATTTTATGGATTTTTTCAAGCTTCGGACATGCTTTTATCAGTATTAGTTAGACACATTTCTTCTTTCAAATAGGTCTAATATGTGTGTATAACTTGTTTGAAATGTCATTTTGAACCTATTAATTTACAATTTCTTAGCTAGGCATTTTATAGCTCATTGTTTTCTGAATTTTCTTGTCTTGTCTCATTTCTACATGTTTTATCTTTGGTAGAAGTATAAAATATCTATATAAACTCAGTGGCCTTGGCAATTAAACATGGTAAGTTCATGGAATAAATTTCATGTGTGAGTTATGAGTATTAGTTATTTAGTAAAATTGAAGTAACTTGTGATTAATTCTGAATTCTCAGTATTAGTTCTTGGTAAATTTCAAATAACTTGTTGTGATTGAATGAATGGAGTGTTGTTTTGAAGTTCTTGTCATCATGGATGTGGTGTTTGTATGGCTTAAGTATGCAGCTTGTGCACTTCCCTGAACACCTAACATGATTTGCTTGTATGTATTGTGCTGAAGCCATCAACACCTTCAAGCAGCATGCATACTACTCCATAGAAACAAGGCTCTGATGCTATTCACGAAACTGATTTGCATATTTTTCTTCATATATTAGCTTTTAGTTACAATCAGTTATGTTCGGACAAAGTAAAATAAGCTTACTAAAAGTATATAAAAGTTGTTTTAGTTGAGAAAATGTACTCCAAGTCCAGTCTGAAAGTGACAGGTACGTTTCCTAAAAGTGCAATTTAAAATCCGGGTCATCATCTTCTCGGATCTTCCTCCACTCCAGAAGAAGAAGATCCTGTTGTTCAGATATTAGTATTAATTATTGAAGTATCTCCATCATCACACACCTCTAACAATCTCACTCTCTCTCTGCAGATCTGATGAAACGACGACCTAATTCCACCACCACCCAAATTCATCACCATAATTTAATTAATTATTAACCAACAGAAAAGTATTTATTTATTTATTTATTATGTCTACTGAAGTGAAGAATGCCAATTCTTATTCTCCACCAAAACCAACAATGTCGCCCAATTCCAAACCCTCCCCCAAAAAACCACCCGTCTCCTCTCTCGACCACGTCCTCTCAGCTCTCGGAGAGACCAACGAAGAGCGAGACCTCAGGGTAAGGAGCCTCTTCAATTTCTTCGATTCCAACAATTTGGGGTATTTGGATTCGGTTAAGATCGAGAAGGGTTTGTCTGCCATGCAAATCCCCGCTGATTACAAGTTTGCCAAGGAGCTACTCGAAGTCTGTGACGCCAATCAGGATGGGAGAGTCGATTATATGGAGTTTAAGAAGTACACGGATGATAAGGAGCTGGAGCTGTATAGGATTTTTCAGGCTATTGATGTGGAGCATAATGGGTCTATTTTGCCTGAAGAGCTGTGGGATGCTCTTGTCAAGGCTGGTATATTCTCATTACTGTGTGTCTGCTTGTGCTTTTTATAGCTTTTTAGGGTTCATTGTTATTCTGTTTTTTTATAGAAATGTTTCGTAAAGGAGATACTTTCGGGTTAACTTATCATCTAAATCAGTTTACTCGATCAAATGACAACGATAACTGTGTTAAATGAATGAATGTACACATGAATCATTAGCTAGCTGATTTAAGAAATGCTAGCCTATGTATGTCGTATTCCGTTTACAATGTCAATTTCAGCTATCTGGCCAACTTCTTGGTTGCTTTTGCTAAAGTCTAAACACAGCCTATGTTCAGCTCATCTTTCAGAAACTTGCACAAGACTTTAGACTAATAACTAATATGCTTTGAATTGGATGGTAATTCGAGAGTAGAGTTTATCAGTTTAATTGTCTTGAATCCTCTCCGATATTGATCCTGGACTGGGAGTGTTACATGATTCTCAACTTTTCGCTTTTAGATTTTGTTTGGTAATTTTAGATTTATTTGTGAAATCATTAATTGAGTTGCTTTCTACCATCTTTAAAAGTGATAGGGTTTGCCTTGTACTCCCCCATTTTCTTAATACCAAGATTGTTTAGGTGATTGTACGTTTGGTGTTCAAATTTTTTTTCTTCCACGTGTGCGCCTATTAATTAAAAATAGGAAGTTAGTTAAAAGATGAAAACATATGTCCACCTTAAAGGGAAAATCTAGGTGTTGGGACGGAAAATTATGTCTAAGACATCTTATGTCTTGAAAAACCGCTCATGTACTAAAAATCTGATAATATTAATAAGCGGAGGGATTACCTTTTTTTGAACATTGTTAGAGGACTATAGTAAATTGTGAAGCACTGTAGCTGTTCCATGACGATTAACAATAGAGCTAGTGGGGTGAATAGTTTAAGGGGAGCAATGAGAGTTCCAGGATTTGAGATAATGATTTAACTTCATTTGGCGGGGGGAGGTGGAATGGAACAGTCTCTGTAGGAGTCTATATTGTTACTCTGTGTTAAAGTTGGGTGGTCAGGTCTGATTGGAATTGTCTTTGCACTAGTGAATCCACGGTGTACTTCCCTATCCCTATACTTAGTAGGCCTGTTAGAACATACAAATACATGGGGAGGTCCTCAACTATAACTAGGTATACAAACTCTGTTATATTGGACTTATCCAATCTCAAGTGCACAATACGCTAGTATCAAATAAAATATTTTTGGACTTACCACGCAAAAATCTGCTTGTGAAAGGAAACTTAAGAAAGGTTTACTGCAATATGATCTCATCAAGCAATACCTGTCTGGCTATTGCGTTTTTCCATGTTAGCGTGTGATATGAATGAAGTCATGCTATATAATTTACTTCACTTAGTTTCATTTTTCAATACCTGTACTCATGCGGATTGATTAAAAGGCCTATGTGCTACTTACCTTGTTGGATCGGAAGTAGATGACACCGTCTTTTTAGCCTATTGCCACAAATACAGTCCGTTAGCACTGTATAATTCTATACTCCCAAAAAAAAAGGAATATCATGAACTTTTTAAGTGCTTGATCACTAGACTAGTCTATGTAAGGATCTTGGTATTGAAACATGAATATTTTTGTAATGCAAATTGGTGTATATTTAGTGGTCTATCCATTTAGCACTTGAAGATCCTGGCTCTATTTCTTTGCAAACCATTAGCTTTTTTATTTCCTTCAATTATGAGTTGTCTCACTTGCACCATAATTATCATGCTCCCAAACATATAATTAAGCCCATTGAAGTGGACTTGTTCCTGCTTTTATGTGCATTTGTGAAACTCTTCCCGTATGCATGTAACGGGTTATTGTGCTAGTAAATACATGGTGACAGGCGGCTATGCCCATGTAATCTCTTGATGGATGTTGAAGCAGACCTCAGTTGGGGCACAAGTTAAATGTGCAGATTACCTGAAAACCATTGGGGCTATTTTGGCTAGGATCAGTGTACTTAGAATAAAAAGGTGGAAAGCAGAGCTCATTATGCATGCCTAAAGGAACAAAATTTGGTCACTTTCTTTTAGTCTACTGGCTCTATTCACAAGCCTTGCATCAGTTATAACTACCATATACCTACTGATGGATAAGTTAAATATTAGCCTGTTCGTTTCCCTTTCACGCATCAATTATTATTTCATATCCATCATTTTTCGGACTTGTTATATATATGTATCATTACTATATCCATTGACTGCTTGTTTCCTCCATAGACATCCCATAATGTGGCATTATGAGTCGCTGGACTTTGTTCTGTATATGCTTGTGTGCTGGCTTTTTATTTATATTCTTTTATTTTTCTCTCTTGCTTCCTAGTTTTTTGTTGTTTCCATAATGCAAGTTGTCTTTCATCTTATTAGTCATGGCAGTTTGTTTTCGCAGGGATTGAAATTGCTGATGATGAACTCGCTAGATTTGTTGAGCATGTTGATAAAGACAATGATGGAATCATAACTTTTGAAGAGTGGAGAGATTTCCTTCTCCTCTATCCTCATGAAGCCACCATAAAGAACATCTACCGTTACTGGGAAAAGGTTTATCTAGTAGACATTGGTGAACAAGCTGTGATTCCAGAAGGAATTAGTAAACATCTGCATGCTTCCAAATATCTAATAGCCGGAGGAGTAGCTGGAGCTGCCTCCCGTACAGCGACTGCACCTCTTGATCGACTGAAAGTCATGTTACAAGTTCAGACTTCGCGTGCTGCAATTGGTCCTGCAGTTCAGAGCATATGGAAGGAAGGTGGTCTTCTGGGTTTCTTCAGGGGGAATGGGTTAAACGTGGTGAAAGTTGCACCAGAAAGTGCTATTAAGTTTTACGCTTATGAATCATTCAAGAATGTTATTGGAGATGATGATGGAAATATAGGAACTGGGGGGCGATTAGTTGCTGGAGGGTTGGCTGGAGCTGTGGCACAAACTTCAATCTATCCAATGGATCTTGTAAAAACCCGGTTGCAAACTTTTGCTTGTGAGCGAGGAATGACTCCAGATCTGGTGAAATTGACAAGAGATATCTGGGTTCTCGAGGGACCTCGAGCATTTTATAGAGGGTTGATACCATCTCTTCTTGGCATCATTCCTTATGCAGGCATTGACTTAACGGCGTATGAGACCTTGAAAGACATGTCAAGGAAATATATCCATAAAGACAGTGGTATGGTCAAAAGTTCAATTTACTTGTTCATTTTATCTTTTGCCTTTACCATTGCATCAGTTTTACTGGAAAATTGGTGATATTATGCAGAACCAGGTCCTCTTATACAACTCACTTGTGGGACAATATCTGGATCGCTTGGAGCTACATGTGTGTACCCGCTGCAGGTCGTAAGAACTAGGTAATACTTTATTTCCTGGAGTCTGCTCTACGAGTTCTTTAAAAAAAAAAAGAAAGAAGATAGCTCATCATTCTTCGTCCCCGTGTTTTGAGAATTAATTAAATAGACTTTCTCTTAGGGGGTTTGAATGCAATCTTGAGGGGAGGTATGTGCAGCAGTTTTTTGTGCAACTCCAGGGTAGGGACGGGTTGATATCCAAACAATGAAGGAGTACATGTAAATTTCCATGGGCATCCTTCCTTGAGAGGAATGAGTGACTAAGTGACTAGGTGTTAAGGGGGGGGGGGGGGGGGGTAATAATCGAGGATATTTTTATATAAAAATCTGTCCTTATTTTGATTTCTCACTAATATGTTTCATTTTCAGAATGCAAGCTCAACGTCAGAAAAGTACCATGTCAGAAGTTTTCCGTAAAACATATCAGAATGAAGGTTTTTGGGGCTTTTACAAAGGGCTTTTCCCGAATCTCCTAAAAGTTGTACCTGCAGCAAGCATTACGTATCTGGTGTATGAAGCCATGAAGAAGAATCTAGATCTTGATTAGTTGGAGCTATCCCTGGTATGTCCACGTTGAAGAGAAAAGCTGATGATGATGATAATGAATGATATTACAGATATGAGACGCTTAATTATTTCGGCCTACATTCTTGGGGTTTTACTCGAGTTTTGATTACACCCCCGCACTAGGTTAAAGGTATATGACTGATATGCCCCCATGTTGAGTAATACTACTAGGTAATTTGTTGTGTATTTTTACAGGCACATGCACAAGGATTACCAAATTATCGGAACTAGTCATTTCTTTTTGTTGCAAATACCAGTCGTGAGTTTTCTGTAGGGTTTTGTTGGTGCATTTACTATACTTTTCTTTATTTATGAGTGTTTGCCGGATAAATAGAATCGTTTCTTTGTCGTGTTTTTGTGTGGATAAAGAGTTTCAGATACTCTAGTCTGCTAGATTCAAACTTGGGGTTCTCTGTTTCAATTTTCCTTTGGTTTTTTGGATGTGTCACTCTGGCTGGAAGTGTACCTTGATTTAATGACTGTAATGATATCTAATGCACTGTAGTCTGTAGTACATGGTACTTACTTTACTTGCACATGAAAAGGACTTTGAACTTTGAAGTAACCGACCTATGGCAGTAGTATCGTGTATGTTCCTAGCTTCCTCCTCTAAACTACTGTCCACACCACTGTTGCAGAAAGTTAATAAAAACAATATAAAAGGTGGTTAGAAACAGGGGTATGAATTTCCCTACAAGAAAGCTTGATTCTTGCTTGCTTGTGGTACCAAGTTATTCACTGAGTTCTAGAATGTGGAAGATTTAGCTATATAGGAACAGTGTAATCTTTGCTGTTTCAAGAAAAAAAAAAAAAAGAAAGAAAGTGCAACTACGTTATTTTTCTTGAATGGAGTCTGAAATCTGAATGCATCTTGAAACTTAAATACTTTTATTTATGGTGATCAAGAAATGAAGCTTGAGGCTTGCGTTTTTACCCTTTGAAGTACAATAACTGCAACCAAACATTTACTAATAACAAATAATTAAAGATACTCCCGGCATTACTATTTGTTGCATAGGTATCACATAAGCTTGCAAATATCTGGGCAAACAAAGGAAAAAAAAGCTACTACTACGTTGCAAAACAGATTTAAGTACAAATTTGTTTGGATGCCTACATTCTGAAGATTTTACAGTTAGATGTTTGGGAAAATTATTTTATCTTTGCCATTTTACGGTTTATGAGATGATAAAGATGAATGGTAAAATCGTAAAAATTTTACAATGAAAATTTATACTACCTTAATTCATTGAAAATTTAAAAGAGGAAAAAAAAAAAAAAAAAACTTAAAAGTACATATGGAAAGGATAAAATATTATTTTTATCTTTAGTAATTTCTACCACGGGGGTTGGTTCTCTTCTCTCCCTCAGTTATTATGAGGAAAAGTAAAGGGAAAAAAAAAGTGTTGATTCTTGGTAATGTACTGTACTACTTGTTGTGATGCATTAAATATGGAGAATCATTACAACTACGTTCTATCCCTATACTGCTTCTATCTATAGCTTCTAGCAGAACCAGTCACTTCAATGCTAGTAGTAGCTCCTAGTGACTTTTAAGGTCTCCAAATATTTGAGGAAGTTGAAAGATCACTCCTTCATTTACTCTCCAGATTAACTTCTTTCACCATCCATTATGACAAGAAACAAGAAAAATCTGCGCCTTTTCCTGATCAACCCCATGGCTCTGCAATGCTTTCTTGGTATGTTCATTTTCTCTACTATCCTAGCTCAATTATTTCCCATTGTGGTCATTTTCTACTTCTCATCTTTGTGTGCCCTAGTTCTTAGCTGGTTCATATTAAGGCCATCCCGTCGTCTAGTATCTGAAAATGAGTTTTTATCTTGTCAAGACTGAAAGGTTAAGAACTAAATCATACAAGAATACTTTTCGCTAGTAGAACAAGTAAGCAGTTTCTTGATCATTGGATTGATATGTCAAATTTGTAAGTGTAAACTCTTAGAAGCAACATACTGTAATAAACATTCTATTGTGATTTTCCTCATTTTCAATTGAATTCCTCAATGAACTTTCTAGAATGATGAACTTCAAAGGAACATGAACACATGATGTTTTGAGCAATTTAACACTAATCTCTTTCTATATCTTATTGAAGAAACTTACCATGTCCACTATCACATTCACATAAAAGCTTGTTTTCCCAAACATGAGAAAAAATGGCATCGCCACCACCACCACCTCAACCCAAATGTGTTTGAGAGTTCCGGTTTTTCCTAATGTGGGGGAAAACCGGCTTTTTACCTGATCAGAATGGAATGTGTTATAGACTTATAGTGATTGGCAAAGTGAAGTTACTTGAAACCACTAACAAAGTTCTGAACCGAAATCAAACAGAGGGCCTATATCTTGATTTTGGAACAAAAGCTTTTTTTGTAATGCAAATGCGACTGGAGGACTAATACTCTGTCTACATTGACTTGTAGCAATATTGGTAAGTTCGGTTCTCACTACAAGCGCAATGGTACAAGAGAAAGCAGACGCGACAATGCCAATGCCAACCCTGTCACCTCCAGAAGGCAACACTACCTTCCTCGATGGCACAACATGGTGCATAGCTCGACAGGGTGTCTCTCCAATCGACCTGCAAATAGCGTTAGACTGGGCCTGCGGTTTTGGTCAAGCAGACTGCCACCCGATCCGAGCTGGTGGACCGTGCTTTGAGCCCAACACACTGGCTTCTCATGCTTCATATGCTTTCAACAGCTACTACCAGCAGAATGGGAATAATGACATTGCTTGCCATTTTGGTGGTACTGCTGCTTTAACTAAACAGAATCCCAGTGAGTCTTTTTTCCAGATTCTTTTAAGTAAATAAGTTCCCTTTGAGGATCATAATATTTGTTTTGTAGGTACCGTTTGTTGGTGATTTGGATTTTTAAACTTCCCACGAAAAACGTGGAATTTAGAAAGTCCAAATCCGAAATGTTGTGCCACATTAGAAATCCGTATATAGATTTTGGACAAATAGATCCAAACAAGAGATTATGGTAAGAAATTTGTCATTTCAAAAACCCACTCCCCTACCAAACCAAACGATTAGTGTATTTGGTAAAAACAAAACAATTTGACCGGATACCTGTTACTTTATTGACATTAACCAGTTCAACTTAATTTAGTCAAACCATTTTATTCTGATTAAATAATAAGACGGAATTTACATGATAAGGTGACTGATTAGGTCGTGTCAAACACACTAAAATTTTTGTGCTATGATTGAAGTATCTGATTGTGGTGAATATTGTGATTGGCTTTGGATGCAGGTTATGACAAATGTGTGTATCCCTCATCTGGGTAAGTTGCACATAATTAATTAGTGAAAATCTGAGTTCATGATCCAGTTTAAAAATAATTCAAGCAATGTTTTGACCACATTTGAATTTACATATATATACAGGAGTCCCACATCATCAGGAGAATCTTCAGTGAAATACACTAGCAAAGAGAGATGCCAGTTGATTGGAGTACTGATTCTTGTGCTTTTGTACCGAACAAGAAATTAAACCTTTCTTATGACTTGCGAGATATCTTAGTACGTACGTATGAAGAAAGCAAAGTTTTGTTTAGTAATTGGATTGAAAATTATGATCAAGTTAATTATAAAAGGGACACTGATCTTGGGGTAGTTTATAAGCCTACGTACGTACGTATGCTTTCCTCTCTCGGCAGGTTAAGGATTGATCCTTTGTAGAAAGAAAACCATTTTGTTGTTGGTGCAATTTGTAATAACATTTTTAACTGTACCCACTATTATTATGTAATTAATCCTTTTTAACTAGCCTAGCTGTTTATGGATAAATTTACACGACTTTTTGGCTTAACACGATGAAATTCAGAAGTTCGAATTAGTCTAACAAATTACTAGTACTACTCTTGCTTTGATGATATATATATAACAGGTTTCAATTTCACTCTCCCGTCTCGCTTATACTCATGGAGTAACAAAAAGCGTTCCTTTATTTCTTCTCTCAGCACTTTGTTTCGATTATTATTCAAACTAATATTTAGAGATTGGAAAATTCTTCACTGAACTAGATCTGTTACTAATTTTATAGACTGATTTAAAAAAAAACAAAACTAATTTTTTATTAAGACATTATATAGTTTAAAAGGTCAACTCATTCGGCCTTTAAAAATGCTTATTGTTGAATCAAAATTCCCGTCTCCCTAAGTCACATAGGACGGGAGTGAAACCGAGAGCGAGAATTTGTCAAAATAAAAAATAATTGAGAGCGAGAGCGTCAACAGAACGTTCGTTTCTCAACATTTTTCCAAATATACGTGCGTAGAAGAATGAAACTACATACTACATATAAAAAATTCACGTTTCTTTACACATAATTCAATTTACACATTTGGGCGTCTATCTGGGGTCACGTTTCTTTGTGTTATCTCTCTTATCTAAGTTTTTCAAGAAATTAGTGTATCTAAGTTCGGTCCGCTCTCAATCTTGGAATGCTTAAAAAGCGCGAATTATATCCCTCCCTAGGCCTGGCAATTATGATCCGGTCCGCGGATTTTGATCCGATCTGGACCGGACCGATCCGAATCCGGACCAATTTCAATGCTGTCGGGTTCGGATTGGACTTTAGTCCAAGGACCATCGGATCAAAAAAGACGATCCGAACACAAATACTACAAATACTATGGCAATTTACTGAAACTGGCCGTTTTTCCTGGAACTCAAACCTAAAAGTATGCCTCTCGCCCCCCTCTCTTCCGGCTCGATTTGCATCTCTCTCCAAATTAAAACGCCTTGATTTACATCTCGATTCTACTGTCCAGATTTCCAGTGCTTCTAACTGCAATTTCGATTCAGCTATCCATTTCTGGACCCAACTCAATCAATTAGATACTCAAAATCCAAGGTATTGTACTACTTTTACTGATTTATTTTTGTCAAGTAATTAGTTATTTCTCCATCTGGGGTTTCAAATTTGTTTGAGTATATTTGAAGATTCTAAGTTTAAATGTAACTTTTTTGTTTGAGCACCAACTGTTTGATAATTTGCCTGTGTGAATATTTCAGTTCAGTTCATCTGGTTGTTGCTTGACTTGCTTCCGTATAGTACTGTGTATTATGCTTGCGTTTTGGCGTCAGGATATCTCCAATTGCTACTGCTTGCATTTTGTGAGATTGTGATTCTATTATTGATTTATCTCGATTCTGGATTATAGAATTTGTGCCTTCAGTAGTAGAGTAGTTTGTATAGCTCCGAATCGATAACCAAGCTAGATGGGATTCTAATTTTGCATTTCTATTACACTTGCTTTCTAGTGGCTGCATTTTGTCATATTGCAGACTGATAAAATTTACACTAGTAGTAGCTAAATGCTTAAAATTCAGAAAATAAAGAAATGGTTCTGTGGGAGTTTGCTCAATTTATGTATTGCACTATTAATACTTGTATCTTAATGCATATTAGTTTTCTTAGTCAAAATCGTTGTTTGTTCGTCACATAAAAATAGTGCATTTTTTTTAATAATCAAGAAACCCACCTATATAAAATACAAAATGAGACAGAATTTTCAGTAAGCATGAACCAGTTGGACAGAATTTTCACCGACAGTACACAGTTCATGGGCCCTGGAAACCACCTCCTACTCCCTTTGTGAAAATAAACTTCGATGCTGCAGTCCCGTTCTCTGGCTCGTTAGGCGGTATTGCAGCTGTTTGTAGGGACAGTACAGGCTTGGTGTTGGCTTGGCAAAGAAAGAGGCTCTTGGCACACCTTGATGTCAATACGGCAGAATTGTTGGCGGCCAAACTTGGGCTAGAACTTGCACAACGTCTTGGGTATGAGCATATCATGTTGGAAGGAGATTGTCTACATGTCATATTGGATATTTTGAATAAGACTCCTCCTCTGGCACCTAACAGCAATGTCTACACAGCTGTTACTGACCTGCTGCTGACTTTCCAGTCTCATTCGGTTGCCCACATTCGACGTGAGGCTAATTCTCTAGCGCACCGGCTCTGTCACGGCTTTGCCACTGATTCCATGGGCTATATCACTCTGCCCTTTAAGTTTATTGAGCCAGGATGACATTAATTTGCTTATGCTAGCCGTTTATTTTGTTACAGAGTTTTTGCTGCTGTGTTCTGTTTTATTGGCTAGCTTAGATGTGTACTGGCTTGTGTGTCTGCGTTTGTAAGCAGTTGGCTGTGTTTTTTTGGATCAATAAAATCCTCTTTTCCTCTCAAAAAAAAAAAAAAAAAATACAAAATGAGATAATAAATTATCCATACATAAAATCCTGAAAACATCCAGAAAAAAGTCAAAACAATAACAAATCTGGGGCCTGGGGAAAGAGACTACTAAGCAGGGAAAAAAAATGCAAAAAAAAAAAAAAAAAAAAGAAGCAAAAAACGGGCCGGATCCTGGACCGATCCGACCAGTCTTCCTTCGGACCAGCAACGGATCCGATCCATGGAGGACTGGTCCGATCCGGACCAATTGCCAGGCCTATCCCTCCCTAACTTAGTTCTGTCTGAACTGAACTTGCTTTGTCTCCGAGTCTGAAACATTGGTCCGTAAATTCTCACAGGTCTTAAAAGTTCATCGGACTGCTCGGTCGACAGCTTCGTTCTGTCCTAAGGTAAACCCTCTCCATCCCTTTTCTCTTGTTACACATCCAACTCTCTGGTTTCTTTTTGAATATAAATGAATCATTTGTGATTCTTGATTGGTTCAAATTATCTTTATTTAATGGGACTAACCTAATCTAGGTTTCTATACCAAAATGTTAATCTTTTTGCATGTTATCAGATGCCCATTTCAATCCCTGGTCTTTGCTACTCTAATAGAGCATTCTGCTTGCTTCTAAGATTTCAGTTTCATGATGATAGTTTATTGTGCTGATAAGTTAATTACATTTAAAGTCTAATAATTTACATTCCAATTCATCCATTCCGTTTCCGGGTTACCGAATCACACCCCGATATATGTATGTATATGGTACATTGGTGTGAATGTTGTTGTTATTTTTACTTGGTTAGTATAGTAGGCCTAAGCTCTAAATTTGTTGATAAAGATGTTCTCATTCGAAATCCCCCCCCCCCCAACTTGGTCAGGATACTAGAACTTGAAGTCCAATTCGGTCATTGAAGTTGCTGGAAAAACATGAGCTCTCAGGTATATATTATCGACTATATTAAGTCTATGACACAGTAGCAGGGAAGCTGAATATACTGAAACCTGAACCTTGAAGCTTTTGAACTTGATATGTTTTTTTATCTGTCTTGGAACATTTCGCTGTTAGTGTGGTTTCTGTTTGAACACCATGCATCTGAAGTGGCAACTTAGAAGATCATTTTTGTTAATTTCTCTTTGTTGTGCAAATAATGTTTAATTATCCTTGATTCATTAAATGGTGATCCTATGCAGTTGATAGGCCAGTCTGTTAGGAGTACTACTTTAAGTGTTGGATTTCATGTCCTAAGGTGTGTGGTACTAAAATAATATTATCATTGATTAATATTGCGTAGGTTTCTTTAATACTATGTGCCTATGGGTTCTTCCAACTTTTGTTAACACCGGATGAAACTGTCAGGGTGTATTTTAGCTTTGACTTATTTGGATGATTTTATTTTTGAATTAAGATGACATATTGCCGCTCAAAACTCAGAACTAATGCAAGGAAATATACCGCTACAGATATTCATGCATTATTGTGCTATAAGTCTGAGATTGATTCTAATGTATTGCAGATATTTTTGACCATTAGTTTTGATTATATACTATGATTCTATCATCTCACAGTCATTACCATTACCATTCGCAAGCATAAAAAGACAAACCCATCTAAAAAGATTTGGGGCTAGAATGGAGCTCTCTATCACTCAACCTGATGATTGGCATCTTCATCTTCGTGACGGTGAGCTTCTTCAAGGAGTTGTCTCTCACAGGTAATTTAAAAGGATTCTTATGATAGTCTCGGAAGCTGGTTTTTGCTTCTTAGTACTATTTATATTTGATCTACTCTTTTTCATTTCTCATTTCTCCTTTTTCTTTTAAAAAAATGATTTATCATAATTACAGTTCTGAGCACTTTGGAAGGGCAATAATCATGCCAAACTTGAGACCTCCAGTCACAACTACAGCTGCAGCTCTTGCTTATAGAGACTCAATTTTAAAATCTTTGCCGATCAACTCTAGCTTCACTCCTTTAATGACTCTGTATTTGACAGACACCACAAGTCCTGAGGAGATCAAACTAGCAAGTGAGTCCAACTCCAACTCAATTAATGACTATACATCTTTCCTTGTATTTAAGGTTAAGGTAGCATGAATTCCAGTTTCCTTAATATGAAGTTTTTGAAGAAACCTCTTGTGTGCTTTCTGCACATTGAAGTCTAAATGCTGCAAACGTACCATGCTTTGAAATCCACAAACATTTAAAAGAAAAAGGTTTCGTATTTTCTGTTTACATTTATGTGTGAGTAGGGGCTGGAGGTTATAATGAAAGCTAGTGTTTTAAGGAGCCGCCTAGTTCTTTTGAAGTTTCTTATTGGATCTTAAATCTCTTGTTGTAGAAATTGGGATTATTATTTATGTGTTAATTATTTGGTTTAAGCCGTTAAACCTACTCTTGTTTCAGTTCTCCATTCGCGAGTTATTATAACTTTGGATTATATAAGTGTATGAATTACTTATACTTTATTCTGCCGCAAGCATGCTTCTGTTTAAAATTTGGTATTCTGTGTAATTTCATTTTCATTGTGGAGTGAAAAGAAAGCAGTGAACTAACTTCACTTCATTTTTCCTGAAGGAATGTTAAGTCATTCAGACAAAAGTAAGAAAAAGAAGAGGGTGAGCAAGTGATTTTTCTCAATGAGAAAATAGAACTTTGGGTTGTAAATACTGACACAATCGAAGATGAATAAAGAGAGCCAATTTGGTGGAAGGAGTGAAAAGAAATGATTAAATTTTATGATTCTATCTCATATTGATCTTTCACGGCCATCAAGTTACATACACCAACTTATTGTGAATCATACATTTGAATAAGCTCAAAGGAAGTTAAACCAGAAACAGCAAAGACAAAGATACTTATTATATACTTTAGTATTGTGTTGCACCATTCTCCATAGTCTTAGAAAAGGACCTGAAGAAAACTATTACTTGGGAATAAGGATTGATTTCCGTATTGCTTTCAGATTTTTAGCAAACTTCACCACTTTTTTTACCATGATCTAAAGCAATTTTTTCTTATATTCTGCTCTAGTGCATGTGTATGTGTTGATGTTTAAGTTTCATTTCAATTTTCTCAATAAACATGTATAGTAAAGATGTGAATGGATATAGGAGAGAGCGGGGCTGTATTTGGTGTGAAGCTATATCCTGCTGGTGCCACCACAAATTCCCAGGATGGTGTAACTGATCTTTTTGGGAAATGCTTACCGGTTCTTGAGGAAATGATACAACACAACATGCCTCTATTGGTACGTACTTTCACTTTTGTATGACATTTTTCCAAGTTGACTTTGCCTTTTCTTTGGTATTTATAATTTCCATTATGCCTAGAATGCAGCCACTGATGTGCTGAACTCTCCATTCAATTACTCTATGTTTGGTAGTACCATAGTTATTACTCCTTCCTTTCCTCCCGATCATAGCTTCCCGCCTACTACTAAGAGGACTTTCTTACAAATTCAAACTATTTTGGTGAGAAGTATTTTATGGGAAGAATGATTGAAGTAATGGCAGTACATATTAGTTGTGGGTAGAAAAACATGTTTTTTCTTTTTTTCCTTTTCCTTTTAACGGGGAAAAGTACGATTAATAGATAAGATCAGGTGGAGGAAATATCATATCTTTCCATGCACTAGATGTACTCAGAGGTGAAAATCATAATCGATATGTATTTTGCAAAATTTCAGGTACAGATTCAGTAAACAAATGTCGATTTACTGATAAGTACACCTGCTTGGTAATATTTTCATTGTCAATTAAGTATCTCTTCTTATTTTCTCATGTCCAGGATTGGATCATCAATTCATTAGTGTATGACTTATTAATTTTATATGCAGGTCCATGGCGAAGTTACTAGTCCAGATGTCGACGTGTTTGATCGTGAAAAGGTGTTTATTGATACAGTTCTCAGCCCGTTACTCCAAAAGTTACCACAGTTGAAGGTTGTAATGGAACATATTACCACCATGGACGCTGTAAAATTTATCGAGTCCTGTAATGAAGGTAAGTTGTTTTTATGCATGACATTGGAACCTTTGTTACGTTGGTTGAAGGAATATTGACAATTACTTCAAGTTTTTCATCCCGTCATTTTATAGGATCCATTGCTGCAACTGTCACGCCACAACATCTTATCCTTAACAGGAATTCCCTTTTCCAGGGAGGCTTACAGCCTCATAATTATTGTCTTCCAGTACTTAAGAGAGAGATACATAGTATGTCTTCAGCCTTCCAATTCTAATGATTATTTCATCTATTTAAATGTATATCAGTATCGAATGGTTCACAGTATGTGAATGATACAGACTATAAATCTGAGAATCTGACTATTTGTCTCATTGCAGGGCAAGCAATTGTGAAAGCTGTTACAAGTGGAAGTAAAAGATTTTTTCTTGGAACTGACAGTGCTCCTCACGAGAGAAAACGGAAGGAGTGTTCCTGTGGATGTGCTGGAATCTACAATGCGCCCGTCGCGTTGGCTGCATATGCAAAGGTTTTCGAAGAGGTAATTTCAGTTAATCTTGTTAGTGACACGTTCTGAACAATTGAATCTTGATTAACTAGTTGATTAGATATAACGGTGGCATTACTCCAGCACCCTTATTTCTCGGCCACCTTATTGCGTGTAGCTTCAGACTTGGTTCAACTTTTAGTTACAATTTATTTCCTGAGAAACGTAAATGGTTAGACATGCTTCTTATAAAAGCATCTATTTATCAGTGTAAATATTACTAGTCACATGTACGGATGCTGTAGACAAAGTTCAGTTAAAATTCGTTATATTTGGTAGTGCACCATCAACATGAAATTTTGGACTCAAGTATAGGCTTTTTGCACAAGCATTTGTAGTACCCTTCATGTGCCTTGATACTCCTATTCCAAATCACATGTTCAATATTCCATGCTATGTATGTGTATATATTCAACGCAAAGTTTTCAGTTACGTCATGTAGCCTGTAGGAGGTTAATTCCTGTCGAGATAAAGTGATTATCTGTTTGTGAAAAATATCATTCAATTCAACCTTTCTGTTAAATAGTACTTCTAATTGTTAATGATATGAAATTCATATGCATTGGAATGTGGAATCATTTGAGAAGAATCTTAACCGTGGTGTTTCCTGCATGACACATACAGGGTGGTGCATTGGACAAGTTGGAGGCATTTACAAGCTTCAACGGGCCAGACTTTTACGGTCTTCCTCGGAACACTTCAAAGATTAAATTGACCAAGGCTCCTTGGAAGGTACCCACATCCTATTCTTTCCCGTTTGGTGATATCGTTCCAATGTTTGCTGGTGAAACACTTGATTGGCTACCGTCCACTGCATAACAAGCTAGACAGCATAAACCTCGACGCATTGTCACTCTTCAATTCATAAACAGCTTTCTCAATTTTGTTGGTCCTTTTTTGTTTGTTTCATGATTATCAGAGTATTTATAAGAAGGTTCAAACTCTTTTTTTTCTGTTTTTATGATTAGTACAATCAGATATACTGTTAATTGTACTGTGTAAAATAAGTCTTTTCTACTGATATTTAATTTCCATTTACCTCCCCTGAGGTTTCATTTTGGCATCCACCTTCATCAAGCTACTAATTAACTCTGAAGTACTAACTTTTTCTTTGGTCTTTAGTCTTCTTTATGTTTCTCCTGGTTTTCCTTTCCAATAGCAGAACACTATGATCCAAGTCTAAAGTACTTTTTGACTTCGGCTAATTGAGACCTTACGAATCGTTCGTTTTCATTTATGAGGAAACCGAAATAATAAGATACCAGATGATCTAAAGACCAGCAATACTGTTATGTGTGATATCTCAAACCAGATGAAACCTGACATTGAATTCTTTTCAAACAGAAAAAATTGTTTTGCCTACACATGATATCATCACAAGCTAAAAAGACACATACGCAACCGTACAGATGTATTGGACACTTATTCAAGCAATAGAGAGATCAAATTCAAACCTAGCTACTTTGAGCCGAGATATAATCAATCACCCGAATGAGAAGCCTGATATTCCCTTAAGTTTCTCCTGTGTGATTCGGTCAATCTTGTCTGCCATCTGTGGGGTGAGCTCATTCTTCCAATCGCCTATGCTCCCCTTTCGGTATAAAGCACTGTGATCCATCTGTATGCTCCTCATACGCGCACTCTTCTCTTTGCCCTCATCAATGTTGCTCAAGCTGTTAAAGCTGCAGAGTCTCACAATCTTTTCTGGAACACCCTCCAACTCTTCTTCCTCAGTAAATTGTTTATCCATGAATGCAGCCAGCTTTTTCACGAACCCAATTGTATCACCATGTAGTTGCTCGTACTTCAGAAACAAGAACTTGTCAGGTCTGTCAATACTTGCCTTGTGATACCCCAAAACATGATCCCAATATGGTCCATACCAATTCTTGCCCTCACAAAACAGATCAAGCTCCCGTTCAAGGTTGATATCATCATCGGATTCTTCAACTGCATAGTTAGTGCCTGTGCAAGTGTTCCTGGTACGAAGAGCTTAAAAATAAGCAGATCAGAATCAGCCAATGAATGGAAAAGAACAAAAAAAAACTTGTCCTTACTTGATTCCATCATCTTTTTCTGGAAGTGAAACAAAGAAACAAACGTGTCCTTGGGCTCCCGACAAATATAGATAATTTTACATCCTGATGAAACAACAGATTCCAGAAGGGCTTCATACGGAGTGTGCGTGGATAGGAGAGGGTGCTGCTGGCGCGTATTGGTTATGGCTGGAAAATTCGGATGATCTTGGTACTCCAAGAAGGGAATCAGGAAATGAGAGGGGTTGCTGAGCAGTGGATGATTCATCATTTTATGAGTTTGCTGGTTCTGATCCAACAGCAGGTAGTGGTTTCTAGTTGCAATGGCGAAACACAAGGCCTTAAGCCAGGTGTTGCCTGTTTTCATCGCTCCGGCAATGACAACATCAGTTGGCAATGCTTGGAAGTGTTGCTGAGCTGAAATAAGTCCAGGCAGAACATCTTGAGGGTACCAAAAGCCTTGGTACTCTAAGGTGCTGGTTAGACTACTACTACTACTCATCTCTTAATAAGAAGAAATGTGCACCTTTTTCTCCTTTTATGGTTTCTCAATTGTCTCCTCTCATCACTAGAAAACAAACTAGCAGTACATGATATGTGTGTTTAATGGGAGAAGGAATCAAAAGTGAATAGTCAATGCTTGGAATTAAGTTGCAAGTAGAAGTAGTATAATTTAATTTAATGAAACCTGCAGCTAGCTAATCAAATTATCAATACACGAAAACTACAGACTTCACGATTTTGAAGGCGACAGCAACTGAAGTCAATTTCAATAATCATATATATAAAATTAAGTTTCAGCATTAACTGTGGATTGCTGAAGGGTTTATACAGAAAGAGGAGCAAAAGAGCTCAGAGGAAATAGCGGAAATGTATCTTTCAGACTTGATCACTAGAAGCTTATAAGTGCTGGCTGCAAAAATGGGTTCTGATGGTGGGATAAAAACATGCCGAATACACGATCTTTTGCGTGACATTTGCATAAGGAAAGCTCATGAAGAGGACCTGAAGTTTATCCACAAGTAAGTTAGTTTACTGAATCCTCTAATCTCCTTGCCATAACTTTATATTATACTCTTCCATCATATAAAACACTTTTTCTAGCTTAATTTCTTGTTGTAAGAAAGAAAGGTTCTTAGTTTACTTCTCTAGTTACAGAAAAGCCCTCTATAGTAAACTTGGACAATTATATATTGTTACTCTTGATATTTTTGTAGTTATGACAAGCCTATATGTATTTGAAACATCGACGGTTGTGTGTTCACAAAGACTCACCGAACTACTGGAGCCCTTTTGGCTTACATTTGCGGTCTGTTCATGGTTATGTTTTGCCTTGTGTGTCCTATTTCTGAGAAATGGCACTACTTAGGGTGATGGATCTATTGCAAATCGGACATTTCGAAGTGCCCCTAATGTTTGATCTTCCAATTCATTTGAGGTACTTGGGGGCTTTACATGCCCATGCCGAGAGAAATCGTGGGAAATCTTATTAACCTTGAACTTCTGCGGTTAGAGTACGGAGATATAATCTATATACCTCCTCCGGTTCTAAAATAGGTGAAGTTGAGGCACCTGTCAATAAAGAAGGAAGCCGAATTTGAGGAGGATTGCGATAGCTCACAAATTAATAATCTGCACTCACTTTCTTACATCAACATTCATAAACAGAAAGATGAGGAAACTCTGAGATCTAGCTTCACCGCATCTGCTCCAACTCAAATGCATATGTGCAGGTAATAGAGCATTTCCGGTTCTTGGTTCACTTACGAAACTCGAATCACTGAATTAATTGCACAACATTTTTTACAATTCAGCACATTAGTTTTATTGTTTGTTTTGCTTAAGCCACATAGAATTATTTGCCAATGAGTCAAATAACTTGTTAATGAATGAGGCATGGAACAAGAAGAGGAGCATATGTACACATCTGTACTTCTTAAAGAAAGCTGGTTGTAAGCCTTCATTCACAAATGCAAAAACAGAACAATATATACTTTTGAAGGAGCATAATATGTAAATGGGATATTCATTAACAAAAACTTGAGTAAAATTCAATCCTACTTTGATTTACAATCAATCACCCGAATGAGAAACCTGATATTCCCTTAAGTTTCTCCCGGGTGATCCTGTCAATTTTATCCGCCATCTGTGGGGTGAGTTCATTCTTCCAATCGCCTATTTTTCCCTTTCTGTAGAAAATACTGTGATCAACCTGTAAATCCCTGATACGCGTACTACTCTTTTCTTTGCCTTCATCAATGTTGCTCAAGCTGCTAAAGCTGCACAGCCTCACAATCTTTTCTAGAACACCCTCCAACTCTTCTTCCTCAGTAAATTGTTTATCCATGAATGCAGCCAGCTTTTTCACAAACCCAATTGTATCACTCTGTAGTTGCTCGTACTTCAGAAACAAGATCTTGTCAGGCCTGTCAAGGCTAGCCTTGTAATACCCTAAAACATGATCCCGATATGGTCCATACCAATTCTTACCCTCACAAAACAAATCCAGTTCCCTTTCAAGGTTGATATCATCGGATTCTTCAACTACAGGGTTAGTGCCTGTGCAAGTGTTCCAAGAGCTTAATAATAAGAGCCGAATCAGATTATACCATGGATAATTTCATCTCATTAAGTCAAACTAATAGGGGAGACATGAAGTGAATCCATTTACATATTAAAAAACATGTTACAATAAATAACACAGATGGAGGCACTTACTTGATTCCATCAGTTTTTTCTTGAAGTGAAACCAAGAAACGAACGTGTCCTTGGGCTCCCGACAGATATAGATAATTTTACATCCTGATGAAATAACAGATTCTGGCAGGGCATTATACGGATTGTGTGTGGATAGGAGAGGGTGCTGCTGGCGTGAATTCGTGATGAATAGAACATTCGGATTATCTTGGTACACCAAGAAAGGAATCAGGAAATGAGAAGGGCTGCTGAGCAGTGGATTCATGATTTCAATTCGATATTGATGACATGTCCAACAATACCAATTCCAATTGACAAAGTTTAACAACCCAAAATTTTTATCAACATATAAAATTCAGTTCCATTTGAATACTGTATCATATTGAAAACCGAATTACAAACAGAGTTCCTTGTTTTAATATCCTACGGAATGCGAATTTTAGTTAATTCAATAAATTTTCGATTGCAGAAATTGCAAATCACAGAGATCATCTACCACGCGTATTGTACATCCATATAAATTTACATTGAAATTTACCATATTTACTATTTAAAGTGAATTTTATAAAATTAATCTCACCAGTTTATCCAAATTTACCAGTTTGCAAAACTTTCCATTTTCATTATACAAATTTATCCATAGTGTATTAACGAAGCACAATCAGTTTCTCTTCGTATAAAAATCTCAATATTTTCATTTCAGTTCAATTCTGTTCAGTTGGTGTCATGACACTAGAGGTCATAGGTTCAATTCTCGTCAAGTGCGAAATTATTTATAGTTTATTACTAGCTTTGTAATGCTACTTATGAAATTGTAATGGTTCGATTATTAAAAAAAGAAATCCATTTAAAAAAAAAAAATTATTCAATTTCATTCAGTTATGTTCATACTTGCTTAGTTATATTTTATACTGCAAATCAGTTCAATTCTGATCAATTCAGTTAAAGTTCTATTGAGACGGAAAAAAAACAGTTTTTAAGTAGGATAGACGTAAAGAAACAAATGTGGATTAGATACTTAAAATATCCTTATTTTACATGGTTAGAACACACACATCATTTGATTAAAAAGAAATAAACACATGCAGATTACATACACTAAAAATTGGCTTGATAACTAAGATATAATTAAGTTAAAGCACATGTGTGTAATGTATGCTAAAACTAGAATTATTCACGTACTCTCCTCTGCACGGTATAAATTATTTAATTTGACATTTTTCTATCAACAACTTTCAACTTTGAATTCCGGTTAATCTTAAACTAAACTATAATAATAAAATATTTAATAAAATTATATTATGAAAATTTAGGTTCTAATATTATAAAAATATGATTCCGTCAAATACTTTATTATTATAATTTAATAGTAATCGAAAGTCAAAATTAAAAATTGTTGACCGAAAAAATTCAAAATGGTTGGGACGGAGGAAGTATTAGAAATGAAGGTATAGTCAAAGTAGTAGTGTTATAAATATATAAACACACTAATTTTAGTATTTGAAGTAACGAGAAATACCTTGTTCTTCTTCTTCCTATATTCTCTCCTACTGGTAATGATAGAACTTGTGTAAATTAATATTAGAGACTTTTAACTATAAGGACCGGTTTTTTCACAATTAATTAATACTCAACAATTAATTAAGTTGAATGTGGATAGAAGTGTGCTCACAACCACAAATCGGGGTTTAGCGGGAGATCCTGATGGTGAATGGATATGGGATTTCCATAAGAAAATCTTGTCTCCTTCCTTCTGTCAATCAAGCTGAAGTGGAGGCGCTAGTTTTGGGTTTGCAATTTGCTTGGGAAAAGAGGTATCCAAGGATTGAGGTGGAAACTAACTCCATTGTACCAAATGATCAGTGGAGAAGAAATGTGTGGTGATGATCCAATTGTCCAAGATAAAGTCCAGCAGTGCAAAGAACTTATTCACATACCGTGCCAAGCTAAGTGGATTACCGAAGTATAGCAGCAAATATGTGTTGATAGAATGTCTAGATTGAACACTACCGAATTATGAGAGGGTATGCTTGGGGATTACCACCTCTCTTACTTGTATATTTTCTAAATTTTTTTTTTTTGAAGTGAACAAATGTGTTATTACACAAATGTGTTACTATTTTCTAAATTTTTGATAAAGTTTGAAAGTTTTTCATTAAATAAAAAAAAAATCGAGATAAGCATTAGTTTACAAATGTTTCACATGCATGCATTGTGGACACTTATCGTGTTCTAGTCTTATGCAACACTTATTAATATTATAAACTACCCCTATAATTTGTGTTTTTAAATGAAGTATAAAACACAATAAAATTACATATATTATCACTTTAGTACCATGCTAGAGGGGGTCTTCTCAAAAACATACTCACTAGATCAAAAATTATATTTTGGTACAAAAATAGCCCAAATTGCATTGACTATGCAATAATTACAGAAATGTCATAGTCATTAAAAACTCAAACAAAACAAATCTTAACCCTTACCTAATTTATTAATTTTTTTCCATTATCTTTTCTTTTTCTTTTTTTTTTCCTTTCTTTTTATACCCTTTCCTTTTTCAATTCTTCTTCTTCTGCAAGACCAGACTCCAATCGTCGGAGATCGATGACTTGAGCAAGCTCCATCAATGGAGCGGATGGAGCTTGCTCTGATCAACGGAGCAAGCTCCAGATCGGCCGGTACAGTTATCGGAGCTCCGGAGAAGAAGAAGAAAAAAAAAATTTATAAAATTTTTATAATGTTATTTTGTTTAAGGTTTCTTTTTTAAAAAAAAAAACAGTAAGGGTTGTTTGGATGACACAAAATCTGAAATTGGAACAGTGCTTAGTGCGCCAAATGGTCAAATTCGTGGACTAAAATGTAAGTGTTAACTAGTAAGCCTGAAAATGATATTAGAAAAGATACAGACCCAAATTACATATATGTTAGATTGCTAAAAGGCCCTTGAAAAATGTATTTATGCACTTTAGAAATATACTTTTCTATGCTTTAAAACTTAACCACAATTTAAGTCGTATAATACCATTATAAATGAACATCATATAATTTAGAGGGATGTTTTAATGTCACACCGCAATTTATGAAAGTTGAGGAATGGCAGTGAAATGGACTTGTGAAGATCGAGTCTAAGGCTTTGTTCTCTTCGTTTGAACAGAACTAAACTGAATTGATCTGAATTGAATTGAATTGAATTGAACTGAATGAAGCTGAGTTGAACTGAACTGACTGAATTGAATGAAGTTGAACTGAACTAAACTTATTTGTAGTATAAAATACTATTAAGCAAATCTCTGAACTGAACTGAACAGAACTTAATGCATCTGAACTGAACTGAACTTAATGCATCTGAACTGATCTGAATTGAACTGACCTTATAATAATCAATTTTCAGACGAAAAGAATAGAGCCTAAGCCATCCCAGAAACAGTACAAAACGGTTCCTTTTTTCTTAGCCAATAGCACATTACTACCTCTGTTTTTCGATCTCCTACCTAACAGAGCAATCCAAATTCCAGCTATTGCTAGCGAGGTTATAGAACTCATTCTTGAGTGATATTGAGATCAGTAATTAGTAGATATAACTTGTGGTGACTAAGAGAGCTAGACATTATTGGTGACGTTTAGCTTGTTTAGCTTGATAGGAGAGTTATTATTGAGATTAGGTTTCGATTAGCTTGAACGAACTTGTAATATGTAACTCATCTTTATAGTGATCTTTCTTGGGTTTAGTTCTCCGTGTCGATGTAGGTATTAATACCGAACCATGTAAATCATTATGCCTTTGCAACTTTGCTTGTTTACTGGTTTCATTACTTCTAGTGTATTCAAATCTTGTTTGCTTGTGTTATGTTGATTTCTTGGTTGTTACTATGTAAAATCCATATATATTGTATGTACTTTTATAATATAATTTTATTATTATTATTATTATTTTATTTTTTTGGTGTGATCTAGAATTTGATGAAGGTCAAATAGGTCTAAAAAGATTAAGAAAACAAGCATAAAAAATTCACTGGGACGGAAAAAGTAATTCTGTATTAAAAATTTCATTTGCCTACACAATAAAATTTTGATGGCAAAATAGAAATAACACAAAACATTTGGTCCTTTCTGCAAGACCCTAATCGAAATGCATACATTTGTTATCCACCACCATCACCAATTCTTAGTGAACAAAACAGAGTAATAAACCTTAATTTTAACTCCAAAATTTCTCGATCTCCCAGTGCATTATACTGGTTGGTCCTTGTAATTTTCTAATGATTGTTTTGTTTTAGGTCCCGTTGATTTCACTCTTTCGAAGCTGTTGCTGAGCCAATATCTGGTTTCTTGTATTTTGCTCTTTTATTTTTATGATTGAGTAATGAAGTAATTATTAATGCAATCACAACTTTTATTCCATAAAAACAGAGTTCGTTACAGAAATTTCTCAATACACAAGAATGGAAATCAAGTTCCGAGATTTGGATAGCTTATTTTTTTTATAAGAAACTGAAAATAAAACTGAAACCAAGAATGCAATAAATCCACTTGAACTCCATCGCAAAGATTGAAAACCTGCATGTTTGTAAGAAAATCAATAGACTATAAGAAAATGACAACAAAATAAATTATATGTTTAAGCAGCTGAAATTCAATAAATAAACCATAACAACATATTCTACTCAATAAATTACCTGGATAGATTAGATGGAATCCACCTGCTGCATAACGGAGGTAACTCTCAACCCAGCATTGGCCTTGCAGCTCAGAACATTCTCGAAATCCTTAGAAGGCAACTCAGTGGACACCACACCAACATGGAACACGAGGTTATCGTTGTTTCCAACAGAAATCTCGGTCACAGACAACCAAAAGATGAATTGCTTAGCTTGGATTCCAGAAACCTCAGTAATTTTTCCATAGGCCAATTTCCCTTTAATAATCCTGTCATAGTAAACTGCTTGTTCGTTGTGTTTTACATAACATGGGTGGGAACTTAGCTCGATTGTGAAAGATCCGTCTGCACCAAGGTTGTATGACTTGATGTCGCTTGGTAGAAGACCTTTTGGGAGGTTGTACACCGGTAGAAGATCGTGCACGTCATTCACAGCTTCTGCTGACCCTATCATCAGTGCATTGGCCTTGCAGCTAAGAACATCCTCAAAATACTTAGAAGGCAACTCGGTTGACACTGCACCAACATGGAAGACCAGCTTACCGTTGCTTCCAACATTAATCTCAGTGACAGACAGCCAAAAGATGAACTGCTTGGCCTGAATTCCAGAAACCTCCGAGATTTTTCCATAGGACAACTTCCCTTTGATAATCCTGTCAT
The DNA here is from genome assembly GCA_028274465.1 of Plantago ovata. NCBI lineage: Eukaryota > Viridiplantae > Streptophyta > Magnoliopsida > Lamiales > Plantaginaceae > Plantago > Plantago ovata. The sequence continues at coordinate 817,855 of CM051458.1, read as the reverse complement.
AGTAAACTGGCTGATCATTATGTTTTACGTAACAAGGGTTTGAACTTAGCTCGATTATGAAGGATCCATCCGCGGACAAACTGTATGACTTGATGTCACTTGGGAGAAGACCTTTTGGGAGATTGTACTCTGGCAGAAGATCGTGGACATCATTCACTGCTTCTGCTGAGCCTATCATCAATCCGTTGGCCTTGCAGCTAAGAACATCCTCGAAATCCTTGATAGGCAATTCTGATGACACGGCACCAACATGGAAGACAAGCTTACCATTGTTTCCAACAGCAATCCCAGTCACAGACAGCCAGAATACGAATTCCTTTGCCTGAATTCCAGAAACATCGGAAATTTTTCCGTACTCCAACTTGCCCTTAATAATCCTGTCGTAGTATACGACCTGATCATTGTGTTTTACGTAGCAAGGGTGTGAGCTGAGCTCAATGGTGAAGGAGTTGTCTGGAGAGAGTGTGTATGACTTGATGTTGCTTGGGAGAAGTCCCTGCGGCAAATTGTATTGCGAGAGGAGGTCGTGGACATCGGTAAGCGAAAAGGAGAGGTGTGTTAGGGAGAGAATGCAGAAGAGGAAGACTAGTTTGGAAGGAGAGGAAGCCATTGGTAAGAAGAAGAAAGAGAGACAAGTGAGGAAGATGTGTTGTGTTGCCTGTTTTGGTTTTGAGGTCTCAATGGGTATTTATAGCTAGTTGATGGTTGCATGAATATGTTTTTAAAGTTGTAAAATGATAAACAACCAATGTGGTGATAAACAACCAATGTGGTGTCATTACTAGAAAAATTCTATCCTTTCTAGAAACATATATGTATTATACTTGGAAATTTAATTCTATTGACATGTGATATTGACTAGTTTATGTGAACTTATAAGTTATAACATGTATCTGTCTCTAGCTAATTGTAGTTTGACGATAAATTCTTGCTCCAATAACACCAATGATCGATCTGAAATGTATTAGTTTCTTGTCATACGATTAATGTTTATGAGAAAAAGTACGTACAGTAAAATTTAACATTTGCTCCGGAACATGGAACAAAAAGCTCCAGAACTTGGAACAGAAAGAACATTAGGCCAGGAATTAATCAACTCCACATAATAAGTTAATTTATAAGTTTATCAGCCTTGCTTGCCATATCTCTTCTAGATCTCTTTTTCCACCCCATTTGATGAATTGAAAGAAAAGGTAAATAATCTAGTAGCAACAAAATTTGGAGACCAAATAGATAGTACTATAAAAGAAGTTAATTAGATCGATTATACTATCCATATGATTGAATTAAATTAATTTTTTTATGACAAATAGAGACATAAATAATAATGATCGATAGAACACCAAAATAGACTTGCCAAATTAATAACACCGAGATTCAGACAAATTAATTAGCATCTTTTCAATCGCTGCAGGTGATAATGTTGACATGTTTATTTAGATATAGAACTGGAGCATTATCTGGAGTGAACTTGTGTACAAAAATTCATTAATTAACTAATTACAAATAAACTTAAATTACAATTATATATCCTCCTTAGCATGTGTTTAATTAATTTGATATATATATCTCAAATGATATATGAACTGTGATCGTGACACAATTTTGTAAAGCTTATTTTTCATGATATATACACGCATACAGCTACATTCTAAACTGTGTACAAATTTTTTAAGATAATTTTTTTGAAACAACAAACAAAAATTTCATTAAGCTCACGGTTTAGTACACGGATAACAGGGGTATACCCCAATAAGGATACAAGGCGTATCACAGAAAACCGAGTACAAGAGAGGGTCCACATAGCCAATGAGACTATTGGAAATATCAAACCGGCACGAAACCCCAAGGACTCTAGCTACGCTATGATCCCTGAAAATCTAAAACTGAACACCGAACCGTACAAAATGGCCCTTCGAACTCCAGTACCAAGCCTATGATCTGAAATCAATGATAACGAGCCAATACTCCCATAACTCCCAGGGCGATGATGCAGCATCATAACCCCACTCCCAGTTGTGATTACGTATTTATTTAATTTACACAAATACTAATTAAAATGCATGACCAAAAGATACTAAATGCAGAATAATTTATACCTATATTTACTTACCGTAGTGCCCTTTTATAATATTATTCATATTATTTATCAATATAACCCTTTATGTTTTAAATTTTTCATTTTAGCCCCAAAATCAAAACAAGCCTAATATAATCAAAACTATACCCTATCGATGATTCATTCATATTCTACGCTTCTAACACATCCAACCAACATCAACAAATAGGAACAAACAAAAGGGGTCAAGTTCCTACAACAATAAAGGTTAGTGTAACTTGAATTTATTATCAATTACCCTTTCAATTTCAATTTCTATGTGTGTGTGTAGCGGCACATGTCACTTAATGGAGTTAGAAATAGAAGTCATTCAGTTACTCTGGCGTTGAAAACTAACGACAATTAGAGATGTTGGCGATCATAAACAACGTCATATTTGAAGTTAACGGCGTTGGCTAGGACAACCATTACAATTAACCGGCGTCAGTTTTCCACCGCCAAGAGTAAAAAGTTTGGCGCCAAGCCTAATAGCAGCCTTGATTGCATAAACTTAAAAACCAACGCTTTTTACCAAAGATATTAATTAATGAAAAATTAAAATTGAACTTGAACGACATATTTAAGTAGTAAAAGTACTCCCTCCATTTTTTATTATAAGTAGTTTTAGGTGTTTTCACACATATAAAGAAAATAATTAATTTTCATTATTTTATTCTTTCACTTATTAATGTTATAAAATCTATGTAACTTTTATTTTTTTAATAAGAAAGAGAGAGGGAGAAAAAGGAAGAGATGTATTTTTGGAACCGAACTCAATACTTTTATTCCATTCCAACCATACAAACCAAAGCCGATCAAATGATCCAGACAAATCAAGTAAACATCAGAGTTACCAAGATAAACAACAAGCAGCAATTTTAATCTAATACTATCATCAATCTAGCAACATGTGTGCGCAGTTTCGGATCCATCCAGCACCTATTAACGACATCATTCACTATGTGCGTGGTCCACCAATCCCGTTTGCCGCGGTTTATTCTGGAAGATGATGCCATTTCGTTCCATCCACAATGCATAGACGGTCTCTGTGAGTGTTGTTCTTATAAGCTGTGATCTCCAGCCAGACTTTGCCATGAGCCGGCAGAGCCACCGAACCTCAATGTCGCATGCTGTCGGTGTCCTCCGCAGGCCTGCCCATTCCATCACCTTCTTCCAAGTTTCAGCCGTGTGGGGGCACGCAAAGTACAGATGTTGTAGTGTCTCCTCCTACCCACAGAACACACAGGCGGTGTCAATTTGTGGACTCCATCTCCTCACTCGATCCTTAGTTGCTAGTCGCCCGTTAAGCGCCATCCATATGCAGAACTTCGCTCGGGGCTTAGCTTTATTGTTAAACCAAATCCTCTTCCATGGAAAATCATCCTTCCCACCCCTCATTTCATTATATAGGGCCCGTACACTGAATGTATCAGAGTTGCGCAGGCCACACCAGTAACCAGATTGTTGTAGGGAGGGGCGTAATTTCATCAAAGCTTTCAACGTCGAGGAGCAGTCCTAGGGGAGCGTTACTGCCATCACCGCACTCTCCTTTATGTAGTAATAATGGATCCACTTAAAACCACAGTTTGTCAGCTTTGCTGCACACGTTCCAAAGCTGCTTCGCCATTGTACATCTATTCCATTCGACTAGGGAAGTAAGGTTCAGTCCACCATGATTCTTCTTATCGCATACCTTATCCCAAGCGATGGGTGCTTTACGAGTAATATCAGAGGTTCCACTCCACAAGAAAGATCGACATAGGGCCTCAATGTGATGAATTACCTTCTTTGGCATCGGAAATACTTGCATCCAGTAATTCGTCATAGATTGGATCACACTTTGGATCAATTGGAATTTCCCTGCGTAGCTAAGAAGCTTCGCGCTCCAGTGTTTCAGCCGTTCCACTATTTTATCAATCAATAGCTGGCATAGGCGGACAGTAAGCTTACTGGCAGCAAGGGGGACGCCCAGGTATTTTACTGGGAGTCGTTCTTCCAAGAAACCAGTTAGCCGTAAAATTTCAGCCTTTGCGTTCCTCTCAACACCAGCGCAGAAGACCTTGCATTTTCGTTGGTTGATATTAAGCCCCGTCGACTTAGCAAACTTATGGAATTGCGTCATTAGTAACTCGACTGATATGGCATCACCTCGGACAAACAGTAGCAAGTCATCAGCAAACAATAGGTTAATAATCCCTAGTCGCTCGCACTTAGCATGAAAGTTAAAGTCCGGTTGTCGCTTAAGCTGCATCATGACTCTATGCAAGTACTCCATCATAAGCACAAATAATAACGGAGAGATTGGATCCCCTTGGCGGAGCCCTCTCTTGGCCTTGAGAATGCGGGAAGGAACCCCATTAATAGAATATCTATATGAGACAGTACGGACACACCGCATAACCCAGAAAATGAACCTTGTCGGGAATCCCATTTCCTCCATAATAGCTTCAAGTGCATTCCATTCCACGGTATCATATACCTTCTGTATATCCATCTGTATCATGCATCTAGGAGAGACCCCTTTTCGATCGTATCCTCTGACTAGCTCACTAGCCAGCAGTATGTTGTCGTGTATTACCCTTCCCGGTAAGAACGCCGATTGGCATTCATCCACTACAGAGTTGATTACTCGACTCAACCGTTTAGTGCGGATTTTTGAGATAATTTTATATAGAGTGGTGCAACAAGAAATAGGCCTCATGTCTTTCATAGTGCAAGCATCAGCAGATTTCGGGATGAGAGTGACCAAAGTACAATTGACCGCCGCAGACATTCTTCCTGTATGGAAGAAATCCAAAATGGCCCTCTCCACATCATACTTGATCACATTCCAGGCCGATTTAAAAAATCTCGCATTGAAACCATCATGTCCCAGAGCCTTATTATCACCAATGTCCCTCACAGCGTGACATCTTGGATGAGTGTAAGTCTGTCCTCACGAAAAATCTCTCTTCCTTGGCGCATAGCATGGAGGTCAATGCCCTCAAGTTCCGGAGCGGTCGACCCTACCAAGTTAGAGTAGAATTGGAGCACTTCATGTTCAATATCATCATGGTTACTAACAAAAACCCCATGGTCCGTTTTTAGCTTAGTAATGCCCGCTTTGCTATTCTTTTCTTTGACCGTGGCATGGAAGAACGCATTATTGCTATAACCCAGGCATAACCAAGTAATCTTTGCCTTTTGAGCCAAAATCATCTCATCGAGATCATTCCATCGAATTACCTCTGCTAAACACACTTTAACCCGTTCAATAAGTTCCAAATTGAAGCGATCCTGAATTAAGTGGGTTTGGGCTTGGAGCAGATTTGCCCGAGCTTCCACCAGCTTTCTATGTATGCCAGAGTACTCTTTAATGAGTGGTTTAAGCGGGTATTGCAATGCTTGTAATTTCCTCCACACCGAGTACATAGCCTGTCCAGGAACGTCCCTCTCCCAGGTGTCGCGTACTGTTGCAAGGAATCTATCATGCTGAGCCATGCAATTTAAGAACCGAAACTGCTTAGTTGGCCGGTGAACAGGAGGAATAAATTTGAGCCACAATGGGCACGAGGAAGAGATGTATTTTTAATACTAATAAAAGTGAGGAAAAGTACATGGGAAAGAATAAATAATCAAAGAAAAGATAAAATTACTTATATTTAAAGAAGATTTCAAAATGCTAAAACTACTTATAAATAAAAATGGAGGAGTATATAATTACATCGAAACAATCATATTCATACCATGGGAGCTCTTGATCACTTCCAATTTCACTTGCGCATTGAATTGTGCTCTTCCTCAATTTCATGTGTGTTCATATTTAATGAAGAGTTTATTTTTCTTTTGTTCTTCTAAATTTATACTAAAACATATTATTATAATTAGATGAAATATTAAAGACTTGCAAGACAAAATATCAAACATATCAATATAGAATTTTGTTTAAGGACAACTTCGCACAAATTAATTCAATTTCTCCTGCATTTAGTATTTTATTACCTGCATTTAAATAACTCTTAATATATTTGTTTATTTATATCTGATCATTAATCATCATACTACTAGTGTATCCCAAAATTAATGCACAACTGCATAAGTAGTAAAAAAATTGGATGGATAAAAGGGCCAATAGTTTTTTTTTTTTTTTAATTAGCAAAATTTTATTGATTAAAAGAACGTTACAAGCTAGTAACAACAAACTGCAAAAGATTGCACCTCAAAGAATACAACCAAAAGAGAGAAAACGAACAATGAGACCCTCCTCAAGTCAATTTCTCCAAACTGTTTGGGCGGGATAAATTTTAATTACTTTTTATCGTTTAGTATGTCTTACTCCAAGCAGTAAATCAAGAATCCAAAAGTACGAGAAACAAGTCATCTATGATTAAAACTGAACTGGATGAATTCCAACCCAAAATTAGTTTAGGTAACTAAACAAACGGTTTATCTACGCTTGTAATTCGCAAGATACAACAATATATGATTGAATCGTAACTAGCTGTCCATCCGTGCTATTTCTTCCTAGAAAAATTAAAATATATCTGATTGAACCTTAACGACTAGTCCGTCCACCCGCTATTTGTTTCTAGCAAAATGAAACTAGAGCCTAGATTATATAGCAACAAAGAGAGAAGGGAATGGTGATTTTCTCCTCTTCCAAAGCCCTTCCCAACCAATGAAACCTTTTTTATAGGTGAGGAATCCTTTACACCAATTTATTACAAAATACATAGTATATTGTATTAACTTGTTTTATTCATTAACAAATAATTAGGAAAGAGCATACAAACCAGACATGCATACTTTGAAAAAAAAAAAAAACAGCTATAGTATCATTTTTTAACAAGATAAATCTCGTCGTCCTTCACTTCACAATTATAATTCTGATCAGGGTCGCATGATTCCATCCATGGGCGAACCTAGAATTTGAGGTTGGGGATGCAAATTAATTGTATATACAGGATTTTTCAAAAGTTCGGGGAAAGGGCTAAAACCTAAAAAATTACAAATATTACCTATAAAAAAATTTGAAAAATTATAAATACTATAACTATAATTGTTTTCTTTTTCAAAATAAATTAAAATTTTTATATTCAAAATTTTTGGGAGGAGGGGGGGGTGGCGGTACATCACCACGTACATTTTTTGAACCTGATTGAAAAGCACACCAATATAAAGTACTTCCAAAAACACTGTCACAAAAATTCCATCTTAACTGTTTTTTTTTTTTTAACGTCAAATATTACAACTACTCCTACCTTACTATTATACATATATCCTAAACCATCTTATTTCTCCACACCTATCAACCTTATAACTATGTCACCCCATGGATCGAACCATGAGGGAGATATATTATCATGAATCTTCTTCTGATAATGCAAACAACAATTCTTAGTTTATTTCTTTTTAGTTGAAAATAGTGAAATCAAACAATGTACATGGGATTATGCAAACTACGAGGGTAACGTTCGGATACTAAAGGTCCAACCTTTTAGCCGGCACGGTTACTCCTAGCCGCTCTCTAGAGTGATATAAATCAAATTTATATCTTTTAAAACCGCATGATATTTTTTATATGGGAAGAACCGAATAATTAATTAACCACACCAAATCACGTTTGTATATAACACAAATAAATGTTAAATGATATTCAATTACATTCATGTGGCCAAATATGTTTCATCAAGTGGACGTGCCGGAGTGGTTATCGGGCATGACTAGAAATCATGTGGGCTTTGCCCGCGCAGGTTCGAATCCTGCCGTCCACGCATTTTATGAAGACATTGATGTGTTCCATCTTCCTATGTTTTTCCTATTTATGAAAACACTTTTTAACTTTAAACTTATATATGAACCGAAAACAACACAACGAACTACAAAGAAAAAAAAAAAAGAACAATGTACATGGTCCAACTTGTTTGATCAAGTCTACATCCCAAAAAATGGTTGTATGCCGAAGTAGAGATCTTTATTTATTAATATTCGAAACCAATACAAAGGTTATACAATTAGGGGTATTTAGAGTTGTAGACAAATAAAAGTTGTCTAATTAAATGTGATATTTAATATTATATATTAGAAGGAAAAATACAATTTTCTAGCAATTCTTGGAATTGTACAAAATTAAATCTAAAAATAAAGTTGTTAGATTCACTATAAGAAAACAGCCAATTAGAGACGGATGCGATGTGTCTCTAAATAGCGACGGATCGGTAATTTTGGCGACGGAAGACAGATCGGCTTCTACTTTAACGACGGATAAATCTATCCGTCGCTAAATTAGAGACGGACTATCCGTCTCTAATTTAGTTGACCAAATTTTAAAAATAAAATATATATATTTTAGCGACGGTTCAGTGCTTATCCGTCGCTAAAGTTAAAATAAAAAAAAACAAGAAAAAAAGGGATAAGATGAGATCTAGATCTGATTTGTTTCATAACTCTCCATTTTCTTTCTTTCTCTCTATCTAGCTACTCCACCTCTATCCCAACCCACCACCCACCGTCGCACACACCACCACTGCCTTCCACCAACGTTGCCGCCTTGCCTCCAACCACCACCGGCCTCCGGCTCCTCCTCCTTCACCTTCATTCTACAAGTTAAGGTATTAAGGTATGTTCTCTAAACCCTAAGTTTTGGGAATTATTTCAAATTTTCAATTAATTAGCTTGAATTTCAATTAAGCTTTGGATTTCGTCTTAATGGCATGGATTCATCAAAGATTGGGTTTTGTGTCAATATGATTTATGTTTGTAGAACTAGACTGAATTTTGAATTTCTCGCGGGCTATTGTTAGCTTATTGTTGTTGATTGTGTTTCCTTTAGCTTGTGATGTGTGAATGAGGCAATGTTTTCAGTTTCTTGACTTGTAGTGGTCTTGATTATTGCTCGGGTATCATATATGCGGTTTTTTGGGGGTAGCTATGGTTCAAGTTTCTTGAGTTTGATTAAAGTAAAGACAAGGTGAACGATTGTATGTAGCATATGTTAACATGGACTCTTTCTGAGTTTAATTAGCATCTGATGTTGCTGGTTTATTAATAATTTTATCAAATGTAGGTAATGAGTCTGATTGGTGACGTTAAAGTAAAAGTTGCGGTGATGGTGGATGACATGATCGACACAACAAGTAATTTTCTATTCTAATTTAACCTGAATTCTCTTCATTATGCCATATGTTTTCTTAAACTAATTTAGCATAGTACATCGTGTACGGTATGAACCAGAAAAGATGGCAATAAAACATGAATTGTATATGCCCCTGCCCCTGAGTCCTTAATTATCCCTATTAGATTTTGAGCATTGTGGTAGTGAAACTTGTTGGGCACTAGGGATAAAGTTGCAACTTAAACTCTGAAATGTGTTGTGGGATTGTGTGTTTTTATGTTATGGTTGGAGTTGTAAGTGTTTCTAATGAGCTTTTCAATATACACAACTTAAACTTTCTAACTATCAAAAAAAAAAAAAAAAAGTTTATGGCCTCTTGTCTCTAAAAATCCATCGTGTTTGCGTAATACTTTTTGGTGTTATGTTATGTGAAGTGTTTACTTCCATTCCTTTTCCAGTGTTAATGAGTATCCATTACTATGGGTGTTTGGTCTAGTGGTATGATTCTCGCGAAATGCGAGAGGTCGCGAGTTCGATTCTCACAGCACCCCTTATTGCATTTAAAAAATTATATTTTTATATTTTATTATATTGTATGTGAATTAAATAAATTAAAAGAAACAAATTTTTTTTATTTTTATAAAAAATCAGATTTAGAGACGGATGAGCTTATCCGTCTCTAAATTTAGAGACGGATAAGCTTATCCGTCGCTAAAGTGAAGAAACCATGGGCTGCACGGTTAACGCTAAATTTGCGACGGATAAGTTTACCCGTCTCTAAATTTAGAGACGGAACAGCTCATCCGTCGCTTTTTGGATTAGCGACGCCACTTTTCGCGACGTCCTATTTAGCGACGGGCCATCCGTAGCGACGGATCGCTCCGTATAGCCATCCGTCGCTAAATCCTATTTTTCTTGTAGTGATTATTTTCTAATATTTAAATTTAAATTTAAATATTTCACATACCAAATGTGGAAGAGTAAATCAAAATCTTGAATATTGGTAAATATGTGATTTAAATCAAATATAAATCATATATTGATGGACCGATAGGATTGTTCCATTCCACTCTCAATTATATTATGGAAAGAGTTTTCATCCTCCACTATAAAATATAAATTAGAGGAGCCTTCATTCACTTCAAAACAAGTCAAGCCACAAGTGAAAGAGCAAGAGCAAGGATTTCTCTCAAGATCAGTCTTGGAGATTCAATGAAGAATTCAAGAAGTTCATCAAGAAGTCGAAGAAAGCAAGCGTTCGTTCCAAGAGGAAGCCATTGCTCACTTGGATAAACGTTACTGGGAAGATCATACGCCGGGAAGGAAGATCATCATCCAAAAGATCGAAGAAGTTTTTGGAGTTCTTCACCAGATTCAAACCTAAAGCAACATTTGATTCAAGACCAACTAAGAAACCCTTGAAGAAACGTTATTGGAAGATCAAACTCCGCAAAGGAAGATCAAAATCCAAAACCTTGAAGAAGCTCCAACAAAGTTCTTGAAGTTCTTCATCAAATTCAAGTAAAAAAACATCGTTTGATTCAAGAATAAGCACAAAAGCCCTTGAATAAACGTCCGCGAAGATCGTGATTCCTCTAAAGAAGATCGAGACTCACAAATTAACTAAAGTCCAAGACGAAGATTAAAGTGTTCCTCGTGAAACCCATAAATCGTTCAAGAAGCTCATCATCGTTCGTCGCAAAAGTCATCAAGTTCAAAGATTTGATTCGAGATAAAGTCGTGAAGCCCTCGAATTGACGTTTTCCGAAATAGTAGATTTTGAAGATTTAAGTTCGCCACTTTGAAAGCTAGAATCAGAGGATTAGATAGAGATTGTACTCCAAATTCATTCAAGAAATTAATAAATTTCAATTTGTGCAATTTTATTTGCTACAAGAGTCAATCTGATCTCAAAAACCGAACTGAAAGTTCGAAAATCTGATTCGGACCACTTCAATCCTAAGACTTCGGATTGAATTCCAAATTGAGATTTTAACAGTTTGAAAATTTTGATTTTTCGATCTGAAATTCGACGTATTATTTGATCCAATTCGATATTTACTCGTATATACATTTTTATTTGTAAACATTTTTATAATAAAAATATAGGAGTTTAGGCTTAAACAGACCTAAATATAAATAGAATAATAACGTTATAATAAGACTCATAAATACTTTTAAACTTTGATTGTAAATGCATATGTCCTAAATATATGTAAATTATGCGGTTGGACTTAAAATCGTAGACATGTAGTAGTACTCTTATCATGTTGTGTTACATTTAATTAATACTCTTTTTTAATGTCGAAATTTTTCAAAAGTCAATAAGTGAAAATTTGAAAAACTATAGGTTATGTTGATTTTTTTTTTTTCGGATTGTTGTATATCAATGGATTTAAGTATGAGTAAGTATTTAACTAATATGAAGTCGGATTGCACCATACCATATATGAATGTGTCGGGTTTAATGATCCTTATTAATCCTATCAAGTTTCACTGAGCTAGACTATGTGTCATATTTTTTGGCTCTTTTGTAAAATGAACTTGCGTAAAGAGGTTCAACTCGGTTAAAGCACCTTAGCCCGAGCCCCCTTCCCCCCAAAAAAAATGAATTTCTATTTTACGATTTTTCAAAAATGTTAAAGGCAATTTTAAAGATTTTTTAACTTTTAGTCCCGGATGAAAAATATGATGCACTGTAATTTGTAACCCCATCCTAATTCCTGGATCCGTGTCACCCATCTAAGTCTCTGCCGTCTCTTCCTTAAATCAGTTAAACTACACGCTCACAATTAAAAGAGGAAGAAAAAAAAAGTGTGCAAGCCAGGCGCTTCCCATTCTAGAACCGAGACATGAGGTCCGGTTTTAGTTCCGGTTCCTCCCTATTTGGGCGAAAGGAACCGGGAACCAGCCAGGTCAACCCAGCATTTGGTCGAGAAATGCATAATCTACATGGCTGACTATATGTTACTTTTCATAAATATTGTTGCAGCTCAAGTCTATTCAACACAGTGTAGATCTCTTCAGTACAAGGATGCAAACTATCTCCTGAAACAAACTCATGTTTGATTCCATCCAACTCTATTAAACTACATCCAGCACTCTTTCTTATCCCCCATCTACAATCTCTCAACCTCCTCATCTTCACTATATCATCCCACCTCTGCGTATTCGCATACATTTGAACAATCTCCGAATACACCCCTCCATCTTCGGGTTTCACTTCCATCACCCGCTTTGAAGCCTCTTCCGCTACCTCAAGATTTCCATGTATTTTACAACCTCCAAGCAATCCTCCCCAAACGAAAATGTCTCCTCCCATCGGCATTTCCTCTATCATCTTCACTGCTTCCTCAATCAAGCCAGCACGTGCAAGTAAATCCGCCATACACCCATAATGCTTCAGCTCCCGTTTGACGTTATACACAGTCTCCATTTCCGCAAATATTTTCACAGCCTCTTTTATAAGACCCGAGTGGCTGCAGCCCACTAAAACACCTAAAATCGTCAATCTATCAGGTTTAACACCGCTATCCACCATTCTTGAGAAGTATTGCAGTAACAATCGTCCATCGCCATGCATAGCCAATCCAACCAGCATCGCATTCCACAACGAAACTTTCTTTTCATTACAGGACTCAAACGTATCCCTAGCCATCTCCATGTCCCCACATTTCGCGTACAAGTCCACCAATGCAGTGCCCAAGTACGCATCTATCCTAATCCCATTTCCTTGAATAATATCACGTACAATCTTCCTCCCCTTTTCCATTTCTCCGAGCCGAGCACAAGCCGATAAAACCGAAACAAGTGCAACATTATCAAACTTAACCCCCAACCCAACCATACAATCAAACATCTCAATAGCCTCAACACACCGGTCCAACTTGGCGTACCCTGCCAAAAGGGTACCCCAAGAAACCCCATCTCGTTCAGGCATTTCATCGAACACCTTCCGAGCCCTATCAATCTCCCCATTTTTCACAAACCCATCAATCATAACATTATAACTCACCGCATCTCTGTACAAACTTTCATCAAACACCTTCTCTGCACCACCAACATCACCTCCCCTGCAATAACCGCAAGCAAGCGCGTTAGAAACAAACACATCAGCCAAGAACCCGAGCTTCACCAACTCCGAATGAACAGCGCTGATCATTAAAATGTTTGGAAACAGCGCACAGGCCTTGAGCACAAAAGGGTACGTGTGGAAATCCGGTGGAACGGAACTCCGGCGCATTTCGACGTAGTAACTGAAGGCGCTGTGAGGCGAGGAAAGGAGAGTGTGGATTCGGATGATGGAGTTGTAGTTGAAGGTTGAGGGAGTGGGAATGAGATTGAAAATCTTGATGGGGTATTGGAGGTCTGTGGTGTTAGAGGCGGAGAGAGTGATGGCGTGGAGGAGATGAGTGAGGAATGGAGTTGGGTAGAGATGGAAACGGCCGTTGGTGATGGATTGAGCATGAAGTTGGTGGATTTGAGAAATTGTTTTGCACTGGTTTTTCAGGGTTGTTATCAGATGGGATGCCTTCCAGTAGATTCCTTCTACTTGCATGGAACCGACTTGGTGGCTGCCTACTGGCTAGTGATGTTATCGTACCCGGAAAATTGTGCAGGTGTTGCATATTTCTTGATTTATAGTAGGCCACTTTTCGTTCACAAAGGAAAAATAATAATATACTCATACTCGGAGTCTCGGTCATTTGTTTTTATTAACTTTTTTTTACTACGTTTCCATCTGCATTATAATTATAATGATAAATTAATTTATAAAAATATATTATGAAATATAATGTATCTGCTTACTAAATCTGTTGCAAACACCCCCATATATTACTTATTTGATTAAATGACGTTATCAAACATTATTAAATGTTCGTCCCAGTTTTGGAAGAACGGTTGACTACGATTCTTCCAGGTTCCAATTGGTTTGTCGTTTTTGTCCTAGATAATACTTCTTCCATTTTATAAATTAAACTAAATTGAATTGAAGAAATTAATTTATCAGATATAACAGAGCGGATAGGACTGGTCAACTTTATTGTGAGTCCTGCCACTACACACTTCACTCATTATATAAACCTCCTAAAACTCTGATCCAAAAGCAAACGTATAGAATCCAAAAACGGATGAGTAATATGCTTTAAAAAAATTACGTATTATATCTTTAGCTAATTTCTTAGTTTTTATGTTTTCCATTAGGGTGGGTATTACCACTAAACTAAACAACACACATTACATAGATGATGGAGTGTGATTCGTCGATGCACTTCCGAGCCAGACTAATGGTCGAACTACTTCACAATCTGCCTTTCTCATCAAAGGGTGAGCACAACTTCTATGGTGACTGCAAGCTCTATGTAATGTAACAACTTTCCTTCTGGTGGTATGATATCCGAAGGGTAGTAGTGGTTAAGTACCGTACTCCTAACGATACAATAAGGGGGGGGGGGGAGGTTAATGAAATATATCCGGTTTGATATGTGGTCAAATCGGATCAAAGAGACTTACACTCGAAGGAGGATGTAGACTCCCTTGTGTACAAATTACAATAAACGAAGTGTGTGAGGTTCGTGATGTAATCAATGATTGCTTGACGACGTTATGTCGGTTCAATCATATGATGTCAAGTGTAGATTATAGAATATGCCACACGATGTTAGTAGGCCCACATTTAACCTTCATGGGCTTGGCCCAGATCCAACTATGGGGGTGTTTGCAACAGATTCAACTTAAAATAAGTGGCTTAATTTAAGGATAAGGTGGTTAACGTTGACTTATTAGAGAATTTGATGGGTGTTTGCAAAAAAAACTACTTAAAAGTTAGATAAGTTGTAGGAGTAGTGTTTGCAAACCTAACTTTTTGGACAAAAACAACTAAAACCAGCTTAATTTAAGGAGAAGCTGTTGAAGGAGGTGCAACCCAGCTTCTCCAACTTCAACTTATCCAGCTTAATTTAATAAGGGAATTAAGCATCTTATAAGCTGTTGGAAACACTAAAAAAACTGCTTCTACTTAAAATAAGTAATAAGCTGGATAAGTTAAGTTATTGCAAACACCCACTACGAGTATTCTCTTGTTTATTCCAGAATGTACGTGCTCAATGTCACGTTAGTGTGCACCTTTCGAATCCTTCATGGTACTTATCCTGGAGTAAGATTCGTTCTTGGCGATATAAACGAGGGTCTACTGATTCTTTTGTACTAAGCCGTACCTTTTGGAGGTGAGTACCTCATTAGGGGGTTCCGATCCATGGTTTGTGATACAGACAGCTGTCGAACGGTACAAGTATTGATGGTTGTTGAGGAAGAGGTACGCAAGTCGTGTCGAACGTAGCTTGGACCTTTTTAAGTGTCTCTCCCCTTAACATGTCTTTCTTAAATGATTTGTAGTAAGGAGGTGTAACCTATCCGATGGTTAAGCCTGTTTGGAGGTGTAACTAGTCCGGAGGTGTGACCATAACAAACTCTTGTAAACGTAGACAAGATCGTCCTTAGACGCACACATATTTGATTTTAATATAATCACTCAATATTCTAAAAAATATGTTGAAGAAATATAGTACGGCCCTATAGTAGTTTGATTTTGGTTCAACCACTTCAAAATAGACCAAATAGAATAATCTAGAAGGGAGAAATCTCATCGTGTACGGGTCAACCAGCCCGCTCGGCCCGATCAACCTCGCCCATCATGTCTCCTGCCCATAAATTCCCTAGAGCTCGTAATAACAAGTTACGTGGCGTGTTCTTATTGGCCTGCTTCTCGTGGCTAGACACACCATTGGTCGAAACAAGTCGATTCTCCTTTGCTCTCCTCTCTATAAAACTAAAACCTGATTTTATCACTCTTCCATCAAATCCATTGCAGTTTCTAGTTAAATTTCAGATCCATATTTACGCTTTTCACAGCTTGGATCTACACTATGGAAGATCGAAACCGGATGATGAAGGTGATGCAGTGTCTGTTGCTGTTGTCGATCGGTTGCTTCGTCTCTCAGCTCTTCGCTTCAGACGATGTGGTGAGATGATTTTCCTTTTCGTTCGGTTTTTGTTTCTTCATAGGAGAGTTTGATTTTTTTGTAGGATCCTGATTTACTTTGTGAAATTGACTGTATGCATTTCATTTTCTCTGCTGTGTGTAGATATTTCACGAGTCGTTTGATGAGAAATTCGATGGGAGATGGATTGTGTCCGAGAAGGAGGAGTATCAAGGTGAGTTGGTATTCGATCTGTTTTATTCATCATTTAGTGTTCAGTATGAGCTGTTGTAGTGTGTTCACATTTTGTTAGGGAAATGAAATTTGATGTTTCATTTCCGATTTCAGTATGCTTATCTGCGATGTAAGTTCAATCGTATTAATGTTTGATGAAGATCATGATGCTTTTAGCTTTTTTTTAGCTTTTGCTTTACCGACTTATGAGCTAATTTAACGTGAGTAGGCAGTGTGAGTTCTCATTTGGATTGTAGCTGGTTGAAATTTGAATCTGTCTTGTTTACACTAGCTCTCAAGTCTCAACGAACTCGCCTACACTTTGTCAAATCTAGCATTGTTTTAAGATAATAGTTTGTAGTATTCGCATTGCCGATTCAGTAGGCTTTGATAGGAGGAATAAGTTTGGATTAAGCTTTCAGCCATTCAGCAGCAACCACTACGTATAATTTAGTAGTATCATTTGGTATGTAGTACTGCAGTAGTTATGGGTGGATAAAATGCCCTGTGAAGTTAGTGTGTTTGATTAGGACAATCAACATTGGCTATGAGGTTCGTTTTACTTGTTTATATTGAGATTGCATATTGGTAATTGGCATGAAACTTGTGCACAGAACTTCTTGGATTGTTTGGTGAATTAAGCAGGTCATAATTTTCCAAATTAGGCAAATTGTAATGTCGAAGCTGATGTTCCTGTCATTTGTTTACTTTTTTGCTAACTAGTAGGGTTCTGTTATCTCAGGTGTTTGGAAGCATGAGAAGAGTGAGGGGCACGAGGATTATGGGCTTCTTGTGAGCCAGCCAGCCCGGAAGTATGCTATTGTCAAGGATCTTGGCAAACCTGTTGAACTGAAGGATGGAACTATTGTACTACAGTACGAGGTTCGCCTCCAGAACGGCCTTGAATGTGGTGGTGCTTACATCAAGTATCTCCGTCCTCAGGAT
The DNA here is from genome assembly GCA_028274465.1 of Plantago ovata. Classification (NCBI taxonomy): domain Eukaryota; kingdom Viridiplantae; phylum Streptophyta; class Magnoliopsida; order Lamiales; family Plantaginaceae; genus Plantago; species Plantago ovata. The sequence goes on along the minus strand of CM051458.1, from coordinate 800,505 downwards.
GCTGGTTGGATCCCTAAGGAATTTGATAACGAGTCTCCTTACACAATAATGTTCGGTCCTGACAGATGTGGAGCCACCAACAAGGTTCACTTCATCTTGAAGCACAAAAATCCCAAAACTGGGAAGTACGTTGAGCACCATCTCAAGTCCCCTCCATCAGTGCCTTCTGACAAGCTTACCCATGTTTACACAGCCATCCTGAAACCTGATAATGAGGTGAGGATCTTGGTTGATGGTGAAGAGAAGAAGAAGGCTAACTTCCTTTCGGAGGAAGACTTTGAGCCAGCTCTTATCCCACCAAAGACCATCCCTGATCCAGATGACAGGAAACCTGAGGATTGGGATGAGAGAGCACAAATCCCAGACCCTGAGGCCACAAAACCAGAGGATTGGGATGAAGATGCACCAATGGAGATTGTAGATGAAGAAGCTCAGAAGCCTGAAGGATGGTTGGATGATGAACCTGAGGAAGTTGATGACCCTGAGGCAGAGAAACCAGAAGATTGGGATGATGAAGAGGATGGTCTATGGGAGGCACCTAAAATTGATAACCCGAAGTGTGCAGAGGCTCCTGGATGTGGTGAGTGGAAGAAACCAATGAAGCATAATCCTGCTTACAAGGGTAAATGGCAGGCTCCACTCATTGAAAACCCCAATTACAAGGGTATCTGGAAGCCCCAGCAGATCGACAACCCAGAGTACTTTGAGCTTCAGAAGCCAGACTTTGAGCCCATTGCTGCTATTGGCATTGAGATTTGGACAATGCAAGATGGTATTTTGTTTGACAACATCTTGATAACATCTGATGAAAAGGTTGCGGAATCCTTCAGGGAGACTGCATGGAAGCCAAAGTTTGAGGTTGAAAAGGAGAAACAGAAAGAGGAGGAACCAGAAGGTTCAGATGGCCTCAAGGGATTCCAGGTAACTTAGCAGAGTTTTTTTCTTCTTTGCTGGCTTTAACACTTCGATACAGTTTGTCACCAATATGATTACTTACATTGTCCTGGTTAATTATTTATTTCAGAAAACTGTGTTCGACTACCTTTACAAGGTTGCTGACCTCCCAATCTTGGGTGATAAGAAAGCTAAAGTCTTGGTAAGTAATAACTTGCATAGTTCAGAATTAGTTGTATGCCTTATGTTGCGTTTGCCGTTAGCTAATACATGAGGCGGCCTACCATTTGCAGGAGTTCCTTGAGAAGGCTGAGACCCAACCAAATGCCACAATTGGAGTTTTGGTTTCAATCGTTGTTATTATCTTCTCAGTTTTATTCAGACTCATCTTCGGTGGTGGAAAGAAGCCTGTAAGTATATCCATTTTTATATGCAATGCTTAAATAACAAAACTATAACATAATTAATTGTTAAGTATCAATACATAATACATCCAATCGTTTTTTAAAAATAATTACTTGAAGCAAAAATCAAGAGTGTTGTTTTGATGTTTTCTTTTAATTAGGTTTTGATTTGTGAGTCTAACTGTTCCTTGTCGAATGTTTAGGTTAAAGTAACTGCAGAGGCAGCGAAGAAGACAGATGTTGCCGAGTCTTCCAATAGCCAAGGAAGCTCCGAGCAGAAGGAAGAAGAGAAAGAAGATACTGGTGCTGCTGCACCTCCACGCAGAAGGAATGCAAGGCGTGAGGATTAAGCAAGTACAATACAAACATCCAGGAGCATGGGAGTGAGTCGGCAGAATCGAAAGAGCCTCCTACGATTTTCAGGCATACACATCTGGTAGAAATTTTGGGCTAGTTGCTGGGCTTCGTGTTAGAACTTGTTTTAACTTTTTTTTTTTTTTTTTTGGGTGACAGTGACTTCTAAGCTTTTCGTTGATTAGATTTGCAAGACAATGTATATGAGATATGATTTATTCAGATATGTTGTCTTTACTACATTGAACAGCAGTGAATATCGATGTATGGAGGAAAATTTTGAAGCTCAATTGTTTCTTTTCTACCTGAAACTGGTTTAAAGAGTCGACAATTTCATTTTGTCTTCCATAGCTACAAAAAATTTAACACTTGCTGTTTGTCGGTATCAGTAAGCACAACAAAAAACTATTCCCTCCATTCTCTCATAAATTGACTTTTTCCTGCATATTAAACTCTGAATCTTGATTAAATATTTAACGATATGAAAAAATATAGAATTTAAATTTTCATTATATAGTTCCGTTACATACTTTATCATTATATTAGAGTAAGTGGGAGTCAAAGTTAAAATTTATTGACCGAAAAAAGTCAAATTAAAGAGTAAACGAGAGTCAAGGTTAAAAGTATGTTGGCCGAAAAAAGTCAAATTGGGACACTTATGAAAGAACTTCTCCCTCCTTAATCAAATGTAAGATGTTTTGGCAAAATCACAAAAATTAAAAAATGTAATGATTACCCTATAAGAAACATAATTAATTCAAACAGCTCATTAAAAAAATGAAAAAAATAGACTCATAAAAAAAAGTAACAACAAAAAAAGATGATCACAAGAGTAAAGTAATATTTTAATGGTGGTGGAGTAGACTATAGGGTATCTCGGCCATTCCACACGCTGCCCTAAACATCTTATATTTTGCAAATGTTCAAAAACACAAAACATCTTACATTTGATTCAGGAGGGAGTAAGAGAGTAAGTGCTAAGTGGTAAACGATTACTTCATCCATTTTACATAACTTTACTCACTTTCCATTTGTAAGTGTCCCACAAAACTTTACCCGTTTCCTAAAATGGAAGCTACACCACACATTAAAAACATTATTTTGTACACTATATTACAAATTTGCCACTACTTTATACTTTAACAACTTCATAGTCTCCATTTAAATTAAAATATTAACATACCCCACTAACTTTATACTACTTTATTGTTTATTCTTAAATTGCGTTGTTTTGTGAGACGAATGGAGTAACATTTTGCATTACTACGTGCAGTAACCATTACCATAATTCTCACCATACAATATTAATATTATTAATATATACTTCAATATTTTATAACATACTTTATTTTTAATTAGCATTTTTCATTTCTGTCGAAAGAATATATTATGTGTTTTTATATAAAATTCCTCATGTCATATATAACAAATACTCTATTAGTATTTATGTATCTTTATGTATATGCTTGAGACGATTGTGGTAACTTAATGACAATGGTATGGATTACCATATTTATATACATATTTTGTATGATTGAAAATGCATTATTATGAAAATTATTCTTAATAAGAACTCTAGTTCAAAATTTTATATTTAATTATGCGTTTAAAGAGATATAACATGATATGAACGATCACATTTTCCAATCGTAAACAGTTGAAGAAATAATTTACCACTCGCAAACGTTACAGTAAATGATTAGAGTTACTATTATTGTACCATCAGTATCAGTATCGGTTCGTCCCTACCCATAGCCTTAATCTCCATGTTTTGAAATGTGATACAACATACAAGTATCTACCAAGTTCTAATAAGTGAGGATGGGGCAACACTATTCTTAAACTGTACCAAATCACTGTAGGTTACTGTAGACAGGACTTCTTTATGATTTCAACAAAATCTTGAGATTTAGATGATAGATTTTACCTCATTCTGTGGGTTAAACCTGTAATATTGTACTTTAGCCTGGGTCATTTTAATAAGACAATTAGTTAAAAGGTAAATGTAAAATGTTCTACAAAAATTCATAAATTATTGTATATTGGTTTAAAACTTTAATATAATTGCACTGGTTCTAACACTATTAGCTGATTAGACAAGATATTCAGAAAACAAATAACTCCCATTTTTACATGGCAACAAAAACAGGGGCAGGCAGGGAAGATTTGAGAGAGAGGAAGCATTATCTATCAAGTAAATAAATTGACTGGAGCTCTACACCTGAAAATTTATAACTTATTGCCTTTGGAATATAGTCCTGATAGCATATGGCAATAGCTGAGACAGTGAAAACTTTTGTGACATAACTATGCATGGATGGTCCCTAGATCCTATTGGGAGTGTTTACTATAACAAATTATTGTGGCTAAGTTCATCCTTCATATATTGATATCATCCATTCAATCAAATATGATGTGTTGTTGTTTCTAGAAAGGACATTTTTTTCACATGACATGCAATGAATTTTAGTTTATTGATTTTGATATGCACGGGGTACTTGGCTAACACACCGTGTACACACGGTGCACCATTCCTAGTAGGAGAATAAGTTCTATAGAGAGAAACCTTCGTTGGAAAATGTCAAGAATAAGAATAACCGACTCGAGCGGGATGAATTTCTACATGAGGAGTATAAGTTCTATACGCCGTCATTAACATTACAAATCTACAACATAAGTGTAGTGTTGTGCTAACTCAATACACATACACATTTTGTGCAAGTTGATGAATTGGGTTCTATTCAAGTGTTGGGTAATTCATGTACTACTTAATTAATTGATTATTTAATCTTTATTTATCATTAAATTATTATTTAACAAGCAAGCAAAAACACTCTAAAATAAAAGTATTTTCAAACGTTTACCTAAAACGTGAAACATGTAATCCACTATATGAAAGAACAAAGAGTTTGATACTTTGATTTCTCTGTCTACCACTATAAAAAACTCATTTTCATCCCACACTCGATAGAAAAACCTATCTGGCCGGGAGAGGGAGATTAAAAACGTGAAACATGAGTTTGATTTCTTTCTCTACCACTATACATACTCCCTCCGTCCCAACACAGTTGCATGCTTTTTCTCTGAAAGGTCCTTGTTAGCTCGCCTTTTGGTTTCCGTTCTCCTTGTACTGAGGGAGGCTTTCCGAAATTTTAACTTTTTACGGTCAACAAAATTGAAGTTTGACTACAAATTACTCTTAAACTATAATGGTAAAATATTTAACAAAATTACATTATTGAAAATTTAGGATGAAAAGTTTCATAATATAATTTTGATAAATATTTTACTATTATAGTTTAAGATTAATTTGTAGTCAAACTTCAATTATGTTGACCGCAAAAAGTCAAAACGGTGCAACTATTTTAGGAGATGGATTATAACTGAAAAAAACTATTTTTCATCCTATAAATACCCCACACTCAAAAATTTCGAAAACGCTCATTACAAAACCACCTAAACTTGTCTCACCTCATCTCAGATCCATCCATATCGACCAAATGGCCGTTCCAATCAAACACATCTTCATCCTCTCCGGCCAGAGCAACATGGCCGGCCGAGGCGGCGTCAAGCAAAGACTCTGGGACGGCATAATCCCGCCAGAAAGCGCCTCTGATCCAACAAAAATCCTCCGCCTCGATGCGAATCTCCACTGGGAAGTAGCCACTGAGCCTCTACACCAAGATATCGACACGAAGAAGACCTGCGGAGTGGGACCTGGAATGGCATTTGCTAACGCAGTCAAGGAGAGTGTGGGATCTGGTGCAATCGGGCTGGTTCCCTGTGCAGTTGGCGGTACAGCGATCAAGGAGTGGGCGCGTGGTGAGAAGCTGTACGACGACATGGTGAAACGCGCGAAAGCTGCAGTTGAAGGTGGAGGAGAGATTAGGGCGGTGGTTTGGTTTCAAGGGGAGAGCGATACGATAGCGCAGGATGATGTCGATGCTTATAAGGAGAGAATGGAGACTCTGGTTTCCAATGTGCGTCAGGATCTTAATTTGCCAAATCTTTCGATAATTCAGGTCAGTTAAGTTCAGTTCAGTTACTGCAAATACATAGGCCACTGCATAACCTATATATGTATCTTCTAACTTTAAGTCTTTAACGGGTATCTCATCATTCGCCTTATATTTTGAAAATTCACCCATCAGAACTTTTAGTTTTAACTGGTACTTGATCAGTCACGTACACTGACTAGTCAAACACACACAGAACATAAAGTGCGTCTATCCACCCGGCCCTGATCCGTGCAAAGTGTACAAGTTGAAACAGGTCGACCTAGGTGGTCCGATTCTCCGATATTTCTCTATATAGAGCTCCGAATTGTTACTTGAAGTGTGATTAGTTATTGAGCTGTAGAAATGTAAAATCATCACTAAACTGATCTTCTAATTTTGCAGGTTGCTCTTGCCTCAGGCATTGATAGCCAACTTACGGAGAAGATTAGAGAGATACAGAAATCAATTAATCTCCCAAGTTTTGTTTGTGTGGATGCACAAGGTTTGCCTCTCAATGAAGATAATCTTCACCTCACTATGGGTTCACAGGTTCAGTTGGGTCACATGCTCGCTAAGGCTTATCTCGATCATTTTCCTTAATCGCTGAGAGCTTTTGTTCTAAATGTGTGTATTTACTGGATCTACCTACTTCTCGGCTTCATAAAAAGTTCGGAATAAATATAAATAAATCAGCTGGTGCAGGTCCAGGTTCCGGTGTTCACGAAAATCATTAGTTGATCATAGTAATTGATATATATGGAGTATGTGTGAAATGTGTTTCGCCTTTTAGATGAGTTGTATTTTCTTGCATTCCGATGAATTCATATTGTAATGTCCTTGATACTCTCTGGCCTGTTCCAGGAAGCTAAAATATGAATTCAAGAAGCTTATTTTATTTCACATGTAAGTGATAATTTCACCAACAATCTAACAAACATCAGTAGAGGCTAAATTAAATAACTAGTACTATTAAGGATCATACATCACTTAGGGATTAGATGCAACTTAATAACTTAAGAGGATACAGTGCACATTCCTAACTTCATAGCTCGGCAAAGTACTTGACCTGGATAGTCGAACCATCTTTCACATTGTAGTCAGACAAGAGTTTGCCACTCTCCATCTGGTCAGAACCATAATGGAGAGTGACATAGCCATCGCTGCCCCAATTTTTCTTCACAATTTCAAGCAAGTAATTCACTCCACTTGTTTTCTCAAGCTCCACTTTGAACTCCGATGTTGGTGACTCCACCGTGATGTTGATCTTTTCGGCTGCCATGATTGAGTAAGTGTTGGTGAATTCGAGATGAACAACTGTTATCGTACGTGTTGAAATAGATGAGGCTGGTAATTGGTTGTGTTGATCAGCTAGTTACTTATACTCGTTCAGAGTTATTAATGGAAATTGCATGATTGTGAAATGGCATGAGAAGTGTTCACTACAAAGACAAATATCGCATTTTTCACCTAACATGGATTTCATTGAATATATATTTGAACTTTGAAGAATCATTTAAATGCACAGTACATGATTCTGCATATTCTCAATCTAAATGAGCTTTCTTTCATGAATTTTTTGTGCAATATGACACATTAATCTTACAAGAAATAGCTAATGTCTAAATGACTCAGATAATAGAGATCAAGACAAGCATCTAAAGTATAATTGGACAGCAGCACATGATGAAATTTTAGCAAACAGGAGTATTATATAACTTTCCAATAGAGTGTATCTAAACCACAACTTTTCTTCTTTTGACTTTTATTTTGATATCATGTTTCTTGCTAACTTTATATAGACAATTGCTGCTCCACATTTGATTTAACTCCATTATACTTGCTGAACGTAAAGCCCCAGATATTTTTTTTTGAAACAACTACGTACTAGCTAGACTAGTTCTTGGCACATAAAAATCATTGTAGGGATAATTATCCATGAATTCTCTGATAAAGATATAAAAAGAAATGTTCTGCTAGCTAGCTCAAGAGAGGATATATATTGGCCTGTCAGTTATTGACTGCTAGTTAGGTAAAAATTAGGATGTTATGAAATGAGCAAATGTTGGCTTGCTTCTGCAGAATTTCCTTCTCGGCTTCTAACAATCTTTTTTCGTATGGAAAGTTACAAAATTTTAATATGGAGCCGATGCCAGAAGCTTACATCTTAGAAATGGCATCTTCCAAATCTTCAGAGGCATATGTGTCAGTGTTAAAGTTGCTCCTTTATATGAACTTTCGAGGTTTCGAAAAATGAATGACAATTTTAATTTGGACGATCGTGGCATCGAATTTGAACATACATTAAAAGGACCATTCTCAGTTTGCTTGATTTGATGAAAACAACATGATCTTGTAAGAGGATATCTCTACATGTTTTGCACCTGATGATATTTGTTTGCAACTGAGTTCCACTGTTTAAACTCCAAAATCTGGAGGTACAACATGTAAGGACTCATGTACATGTTAAATCCCTAACGTGTAAGGTACAAGTATACCGACACCATGTACAAGTGAAATCCCTAACTTAAAATTTCTCAAATTATTCCAAGCTACTACTACTGCTTGCTTTACATGTGATGATTAATTTGTCTCCCAATGAAAGTAATCTTCACGTTACTACGGTGCACAGATTCAACTGGGAAAGTACTAGGACGTTGCATCATGCATGACTGTGAAATTATGAAATCACATTTTTCACCTAACTGGGTTTCATTGCATATTGTATAATCATGAAACGATTGAACTTAAACGGTGTATTGAAATAGTAAGAGTATATAGTTACCGTGAAATAATCTTCATACCATGGGGGCTCTCCGTTACTTCCAATTTCACTTGGCTCTTCTTCACTTTCTTGTGTGCTCACGTTTAAAAAAGAGTTTTGCGTTGATGAAGTTGTGTGGTGATTACGAGGCTTTGGAACAGGCAAAATCTGTTCATAGGTGTCTGTTGGAGTCAACGCCAAATATCGATGTAAGGACATGCAATAAGATCCTTGAGATGTATTCTAGTTGTGGTTCCATGGAGGATGCATTTTTAGTATTTGACAAAATGCCTAAACGTAACCTGACGTCTTGGGACGTTATGATAGCTGGGCTTGCTAAGAACTGTCTCGGGGAAGCTTCTATTGAATTGTTTGAAGAATTTAAAAAATCTGGACTGAGGCCTGATGGTCAAATGTTCATTGGGGTCTTTTCTGCTTGTGGCGTGCTGTGTGATACAGTTGAAGGAATGGAAGTCCAACCTTAGATGGCCAATATAAATGACTGCAGGTGGAGGAAACAATTAGAAATCCATAAAACCTCAAGTTTCCTTTCCACGAGCTGCAGTATCAATTAACTTCAAACCAAGGCCGTCTAAAAAATTTCAGCACCCTGTGCCAAATATACAAGTTGGGTACTCAACAAAAAACCCACACTTTCCCAAATCACAGATTACACTGATCAAGAAACAGAAGCAAACCATCCACCAATTGAAAATCGACAAAGTGCCCAAATTGCCTAACCAAACATTCAGCAGGCTGTAGTAACCAATATGCCATGCCATAAGATCTTACCAACGCCCCTTTACACCTGAACCACTGCCAAAGAGTCGATTTTTATTAACTTAGAATCTTCTTTTGGATCTCGCATTTTTCCAGAAACATACATCATTTCGAACTCGCTATAAGCTCCACAAAATCCCCTGACAAACTACAACAGCCACTTTCCTTTGCTGCATTCTGGAAATTATAACAGAGGTTTGAAGAATGCATAAAACTGAGTCAGCTGGGTTTACTGTTAAAGTAAGAAGAGGGTGGGGGAATTACTCTAATCATTGTTACACATAGATGAAACAGAGGTCTGTCAGACAAATTTACACCCTTGTTGACAATCACTTTACACCATTTACTTGAGAGTCATACGACTATACCATGAATGAGATGCTTTCTCTGCCTCCTGTTTGATTCGAAAAACAGTCTAGCATTTGAAGATAATACCTGAAAATGAGATCTACCTACTGAAACATTGTTGCCTGAATGGCTTCTATGAATAGTTGCATTTCTCATCACCATCCCATGTGATGGTGCAACTAAGCACAAGTACTGTAAGTAGTATACAAATGAAAACTATAATGAACAAGCGATTAGCATTTGGTTTAGAAACACATCTCTTTACTTACATAATGACACCTTCAAGCGTAATCTTGGACAACTCCTTGGAGGTGGTTATAATTATAAGGACATTCTGCATTTCGTCAAAGAGACTAAAATACAGATAAGAGCTAAGAAGTGTCATGGACCAAATAAGGCCGACAAACCAAGGTTCTTCGGATTTCTGAGCCCAGGCAGACATTCTGCACACTTTGCATTTTTCCGTTCTCGACGGTCTCTATAGAGGAAAAATATAACCACATAAGATGACAAAGAATGCAACAAACTATGAGGATTAATTAAGTTAATAAAAGATTAACAAAGTCTGTTTTAGTTGCTGTGTTCTAACATGATTATGGTGCCCACCTGACAAACAGAGAGAAATCGAAGGCACCAGAAGATAGTTGAACAAATTTACTAATTACTAACTAATGGCTAGAATTAAAAAAAAAAAAAAAAAAAACCAACGTAAAGCAAATTTCTGAACTTTGGCGAATCTCAACCAATTCATCAATCCAAATGAAGGTCAAGTATATATCGGGGCGAATTGCTTGCAACATCTATATTAATCACAGACCCTATACATTCTTCAACTTCTCTATTTGTTCAAGGCAAGGAAATTATACGAAAAGAAATTGAAAAACAGATCATCAACTTCCACTCCGCTCAACTCTAAAAAGATCAAGTTGTGTGCTATTGATGGTGCACCTTGACTCTTGTTCTGGGGGCATTGTTTTCATACCATTTTACCAACAACCTTGCTGGTCCGAGGAAAAAGCCAGGTAAAGTGAAAGATGTTTAGGTTACAACACAATGCTAGAAAATAATTTGCAAGTAAGGCATGAGGAATGAGGATAGGAAATTGCTGCTCTCAACTTCCTTAAGGGACTGTTTTTGTGGATGAAACACCAAAACAATATTTATGACAGTGATAAAAATTAACTTAGAAATCAATTTGCAAGATCCAGAGCAAACAACACTTCATGAGTTGAGATGAACACACTAACCATAGTTAAACAACACACTTTGTCTTTTCCCAGAGAATTCCGTTGTGAAATTGTACCTATTTCTGCTGTGACAGATGGATGAAAAATATAGAATAATCATGCTGAAGTTAAATTTCATGTTTGTCAGAATCAATCATGCATAGTCACACACTCACACTAAGTACTACAGAGTACACATATTTCATGTCTACATTCTGACAAAGCATTAGCAGTATGCCAGTATTTAGGCAATAAGGCAATCAACAACAATAAGGCCATAACGGAATCCCTCTAATTAGCAATTACAGGCTAATAATAATCTTAATAAGGGAATTAGGATCAATCAAATCACAACCCAATATAAAGTTGTTCTTGAATTCGAGAAGATTAAGATCAATGAATTAAGATTGAGTTGAGATGCCATGGTTTGGTATTGAGGAAGCAGAATCGTTGAAGAAAGAAGAAATCAATCTATTCAGGGCACAAACCGGGCAACTGTCGAAGAAAAGCGTAAAGAATCAAACTGCATATAACCGAACAGTCGTAATCGATAAAGAACGGCAAATTTACTATAAGCGAATCGGTGTCTAAAAAAAAAACTGGTCGGATAAGTTTAACCGAATCGGAACAGAGAGTAACTTGGGCTGCAAGTTCTTCTTGATGATAAGAATGAATCCTAAACCTAATCAGCTTCCTTTTACCTTAATTAATTAATTAGGTTTATTTTGATTCTTCTAATTTTAACTTTGTCGACTCAAACTAGAATTCCTTTTCTTACTACTATTACTATCATCCCCCTTCTATAAAAACACAAGAAGCGAAGAAAACAGAGACTCGCTTCTCTTGCTGTAACTATTCAGTTTAGTTCCCCCTCCCTCTTCAATCTTCTTTCTTAATTTCCGTACAGGATCCATCAGGAGAATCAATATGGCTGCAATTGACGCAAAGCGTAGTAGAATCTGGGCTGAAGAATTTGGAGACGGAGAATGTTGGTATAGAGGTTCCATGATCGGCAGAGGCAACTTCTCCCATGTCTTCATGGCTATTCGTAAATCGACAAAATACACCAAAGACTATCCCTCTCTAATGGCTGTCAAATCCTCCCACTTGCCTCTTTATCTTAATAACGAAGAGACTGCTCTCGATAAAATCGGCAACGCTTGTCCTTTTGTTATTAACAAGTTCTTCCGCAGGGAGATTACATGCGGAGAAGGAACCATGTATTATAATCTTCTCTTCGAATACGCTTCTGGAGGAACATTGGCAGATAAGATCAACAAATCACGTACTGGTTTGCCTGAGAGTGAGGTTATGTCCTATACATATTGTATTCTCAGAGGCTTGCTTTATATTCACAGTAAAGGCTATGTTCATTGTGATTTGAAACCCGAAAACATCCTTTTTGTGGCTAGAGAAGATGGAAAGACCGGCTTCACTCCTAAGATTGCTGATTTTGGATTGGCAGAGGCGTCGAAATCTGAGTTTGACACCAACAAGAGGCGGAAGTTGGACGACTCTGATTATCAGCCCTCGTTTAAAGGTACTATTAACTACTTGCCCCCTGAGGCGGTCAAGTACGGAGTGCAAGATTCTAGTTCTGATATGTGGGCGCTTGGTTGTATGGTTCTTGAGATGTTGACTGGCAAACCCGCTTGGCAGACGGATAAACATTTGAATGATAAGGAAGTTCTTGATAAGATAAGGACGGAAGGCGAGTTGCCTAAAATACCTAGTGAGTTATCAGCAAATGCACAAGATTTTATTAAGCTTTGTTTGGTCAGGGATCGAAAGGAGAGATGCGGTGCTCTTGATTTGTTCGGGCATGAATTTGCTCTTGATGGTATGGACTATTACCAGAAGAGTGTTGAGGTTGAGGTTCAAACGCCGGCATATGAAAGTATCCGTGAGGATGTTCTGTGTTATTCGGAAGAAGATGCGGGAATGAATGATGAAAGTTTGAATGAAGTTGATGATGAGGCATCAGAGAACAGTGACAGGTTTGAGTCTGATGATGAAGACGACATGACTAATAATAATGGTTTGAACGAAGTTGATGAAGCTTCAGAGAACAGTGACAGGTTTGAATCTGATGATGAAGACGACATGACTAATAATAATGGTTTGAATGAAGTTGATATGGTATCGGAGAACGGCGACAGGTATGCATCTGATGATGAAGAAGACAACAGTTATGTGTATGCTTCTGATCATGGTTTGAAGGCTAACGAGAGTGAAGTAGATAATGTATGTGGGTCTGATCATGACGAAGAAATATATATCGATGATGTGAATGACAATGGCACTGAAGTAGTTGATGATTCCAATGAGGTTGACTTGGCAAGGAAGGGTGGTTATCAGTCTGAGATAGAATACGATGATGATGAATTTGTAGATGATTCTGAAGATGATGAGATTGAAGTGGTCCGCGAACATTCGAATGAGGATGATATGCAATCTGAGAGTGAGGAAGATAATGATGAGGACTAAGTGTAACAAGCAAGTTTAATCTAGAAGTTTATGATATTGAACAGTAGCAGAATATTTATTATGTATTTGGATGGTTTTGATTAATGGCTTTTGCAATTTATGGCCATTACATACTCTCAACTATTTATCATGCTTTAATTCTGTTATTCTTGATTTAACATGTATTCGATCTCTCAATTTATGGCACTTCATACCAGAGTGATATAGTATGCTTATCAGTTCATTATCAGAAACTTTCAAGCTCTTCATGTTAATTATTTCAGATTCTGCTTGACAGATAACAATACAACGCAGAGCTTAAATTAGTACGTTGTTGCACAGTTGCTTTCGTTAGTCATATAACATGATAGAATGGGTAATACTTTCTCCATGGTTGGAGATTTATTTCTCAGTCCAAACTATACTTATGTGTCTCATTCGTCCGCCATGTTAGCTGTTATGTGGTCTCCCTGTGAACTGATACTGTGACATTGTGTCATACAAAAGCCTATTGCATTTGCTGCAGGGTAATATGTGAGCAACAGTGTGCTTTTGATCTGCAAGAAATGAAATCAGAATTACAGATTCTCCATCTCACTGCATGATTCGATCAATTTCAAAGGCTGATATGACTACCTCACGGCCATAGCCATAGTTGAAATTAATTATCTCTTCGAATATGAGCAGCACTACAGCAGTGCATTGTTCTGCATCTGATGACTGCTTGCAACTAAGTTCCTGAGTATGAACTCTGGATTAGTCCGGATTATAGTTCAGATTGCTCCTCAAGATTGCAGTTGTAAAGAATAGTATGGACATTAGTCCATGAGTACTTGCAGCTTGTAGACAGTATAATAGCTGTATATATATGTAATTATGCCTTTGGATGGTTTAGATTAAAGATTTCAATTTCGTCAATTCGTGAGTCTATAAGATGTTTTTCTTCAATGAAACAGAATATAGTATGGTGCTTTTGCAATTTATGGTACTCGATCATATATTCTCATTGGTTTGTCATGCTTCAGTTCTGTTATATTCTTCCTGATTTAACATGTATCTTGGTGCTTGCTGCTGGTTCCTAACAAAACAACTTACTTTGTGACTGGATCGGTATGAAAAATTCTATCAAAAGCGAAGCCAAAGCAACTGTTTCCAAGGGGCAATAAAAACTTCTCATATTTTTCACCACTTACTGCTACTGCTACTGCTTGGGTTGTTGTATCATGAAAACAGTCAAGAATAAATTGTACAAATACATGTTTTCAGTTAGCTAGATCTACTAGCCCATAACTGCATAAGACAATTTTCTCTGATTTGTAGAGAAATTAACAAGTGTTACTGATAGTTTCAGTATAATGAGTACAGTAACCGTTCGATAACTACTCATGCAACTTCAATCGACTGATAGTCTGAGACGTGATTAGGACTTAGGATATGTAACAGAATCTTACTGAACAGAATCAAAATACAAGTAAAGAACTGCCACATATAAGTAACATTCAACAGGAACAGAGAGATCGCCACATCCTCCGTAAACTGGAGCACTTCTGAGCTGCTCCATCTTCAGCAACCGTATTACCTGAAAATTAATTTGGTAAGATATACATGTATCAGGTATCCCACATGATGGAATCAAATCAAATATTTGAACTTTATGTTGAGTTTCATGCAGTATCGGTGTGTTTAGTGTCAGTGCGTCACCCTATCAAACAATCACTTTACTTTATAACTTATTTGACTGTACGTACCCGGACTCGGTGAAGCAGTTTCCCTTGGAGAATTACCTGGATTCGGATAAACTAGTCAGCTAGCTTTCAGAAAAAAACTACTACCAATAGATGTAGTAGCAGTACTGTAACTATTTTACCTTGTGGTTCAGTCGAAGGATCTATTCGAACTTGAAGGGTAGAGTTCCCAATCTCATGCTGCTCTTCCAGAATGAGTCTGGCCGACGCCTCAGCAAAATAAGAGGAGGACAAGTCAATTAGTTCTAACGTTGGAATATCGCCGATGCCAAGAGGAATTTCCCTCAGTTTGTCGCAACTTCCAATGACCAAATGCCGGAGACTGGGGAAGTGCATATCACTAGCTACCCAATTCTCTATTTTCAAGTTTTCAAGTTGGAGGAACTCTAATGAGGGAAACTCTTCTTCAGTGGGCTCCCACACTTGCACTAATTCCTTCATCTCCTCATCTACCAACTTACAGTTTTGGAGTTTCAGCTCTTGAAGATTTGGCAATGAACCAACATATGCCAAGAATGTGATTGGTACTTTACAGCCTCTCAGGGTCAGCTTCTTTATATAAGGAGGCACAGTCAGGCAAGACAAGAAAATTGCAGACTGCCTTTCGCAGTTAAAATTGAATCGGAACTTTAACGATTCAAGTTTATGCAGAGAGGATAGATCAAGGACCTCGAAGTCATCACAATTGATCCCCAATTTTCTCATGTTTGGAATCGATTTTGTGAAGTTGCTATTTCTGAATACCGCTGAACTCACACCACTGAGCGTTTGTAAATTTTCAGAGACAAATTCTTCTCTGTAACAACCCCCGATTGGGAATGTAGTATAAGGACCCTTGAACAGGATGTGCCTTATTTGAGGCAACTCAAATATTCGGAAAGGTATACGAACAAAACAATAACCATAACCTGTATCGATTAACAAGGTCTGTAGATTCCTCAGTCTGCACAATGAAGAAGGTAACAAATAATCGCCAAGTAGCGAATGTTTACTAGTTGCACTATTTGTTCAGGGAACCATTTGAGTTCTACATTAATAATGTCTAATACTCTTAGCAATCCAAATGGTAAAATCAGACGTCTCCACCACGGAGTAAACTGACGACGACAATGTACACAAGAACGCAAGAATGGCATGGGCTTGCACTCGGCTGAGCTAAACCATTCTGATGGGAACTCTTCAATATTTATGCGGCGCATCCTATCTAATGGACAAGCAATGGCTTTCTCATCAAAAGCTTTTTTCATGCATAGATCCCTCAACATATCATGGATAACATAGCTTTTCACTTTTCCATTATACTTTTTCTTAGCAACCAAAAGAAGACTTCTGTCTATGAGTTCCTTTAAATACACCTCTCTGCTGCTTCTTCCAACGTTCTATTCGCAAGTGGTTGCAAGAAACCCTCCGCCACCCATAGCCTTATAAGCCTGGATGCGTTGATTTCATAATCTTCGGGAAAACCACCGAGATAGAGAAAGCAGGGTCTTAAGTGATGTGGCAGGTGATCATAACTTAAAGATAGAATCTTTGAGAAATGTTGATCATCTCTTGCTACTGCTGACCTTACGTCTTTTCCAGTGTCCTCCAGAAGTCTTTTCTTCTTGGGCCCTCCGAAAGCAGTCCGCCAATCACTTGAAGTGCTAGTGGAAGCCCTCTGCAGTTCCTTGCGGTTTTTCTTCCGATCTTTTCAAGGTTAGGAGGGCAATTCTCATCTCCAAAGACCTTGTTACAGAGCATCTTCCAACTTTCAGATTCATTTAGGAGATGCATTACATGATTTGAGCTTTGCCGTGACTTGGTGTAATTCGCCACGTCCATGTTCCTAGTGGTTAAAACAATACGACTTCCACTGTTGTTATCAGGGAAGAACATACGAATCTCATCCCAGACACTCGTGGACCAAACATCATCAAGTACAATCAAGTACCTTCTACCAAACAAAGTTTTGTGTAATAATTCTTGTAGCTCATCCTTTTCTTTTTGGAGCAGCTCGTTACTACCAATTTCAGTTATGCAACCGACAAGAACAGATAAAACTACTTTAACATCATATTCTTGGGATATTGTGACCCATGCACGACGATCAAAGTGGGAAACAATGAGTGGATCATTATAAAGATGTCGGGCCAGAGTAGTCTTACCGATTCCTCCCATCCCAACAATTGGGATGACCTCGAACTTAGATTCTGGATTAGTGAGTCGCTCTTTCAATTGTTCGGAGTCCACATCAAGTCCCACCACAAAGCTCTCTGGATTTGGGCCAGGCGAATATGAAGAAGAGGTCAACGGACTATTTGGTTTTTGATCATCGATCTTCATGATCATTCTGTCCATTGCAGAATCCAGTTCATCAATTACTTGCTGCAAGTCCTCCGGTGAGATTGGAAGCAGGTCTGCAATACGTTTACCTTCCATGTGAGATGATCTGTAAATTGCCTGTTGCAAGTCGACCATGTGAGATTCGAGCAAGTCTTCAGCTTTATGAACAACATCAGTAATTTGACTTTCCAAGCCTGGTACTCTTTGATGGTTGCTGGTGGATATTTTTCAACATGTGATTTCCAGAAAGAAACCTTTTCAAGGAAAAGTGAGAGATGTGTTTTGGTTTTTGGATCAAGAACAGATTGTAGTTCATTATCAGGATGTAGAATCTGCTCTAGAGTTTGAATGAGGGACTGGAGATTGTAAGCCATGGTTTAAAGTCTTAGCTTGCAATGGCACTCTTTGAAATGAAAGACTGAGATTGAAAAGCTCTCATTCTCCTTGAATTCTTCGTTTACTTCTCCAAGTATTGTGCTTTGTTTATTAGCTGTGCAATTACAATACAAGTAACTTTTTTGTTGGGTAGTGCCCCAGCAGGCCAGCAACAATATTTGTTACATGTCCACACTCCGGGTAAAATCCATTTTCATTATTCTACAGTGAGTCATTTCCAACTTTAGTATTTCAGAGTGGCTATATATAATTTAGGTGATTTGTTGTAGTATAGCCACTTTGCATTACCTAAATTGGACATGGTGCATTATGGAGTACCAAAAATCTCTATTCAAATGGAATGTGACTAACATGGCCATATATAGTCTAAACTAAATCTCTCTTAAAATCGAATGTGAACAACAGTCTGGTTGTTTTGCATATGATGATTGTTTGCAACTGAGTTCCAGTGTATTAACTCTGGATTGTAGCTGTAGAGTTGTGTTAAGGAAAAAAAAAAAAATTCAACAAACACAGGTTTAAGTCCCCAACAAGTGTTTATGACGTCTACAGTAACCATTTGATAACTACTCATGCAACTTCAATCTAACTGGAAGTCTGAGACTGTTTGGATATGAAACAGAATCAAAACACAAGTAAAGAACTGCCAAGCCTTAGTAATAGAGTTTTCAGTAAGAAGAGAAGTAAAAATATAGAAATAATAGGGAGAAGTAAATCTTTATTTGAAGAATCTAACCATCAAGTCTAGCGTCTCCAAATACGGCGAGGTTTCTAGTAGGCCTATTATCCCAGGAACCTCATGTACAGAAATAGGCGAATGAATCATCAGCTCTCTACACATCACTGTTGGACATGGAACGCCTAGCAACTTCGCAAGTGATAAAGCCTGTAATTAATCAAGTCCTGATCGAATAAGTACTGTAACAACTCAATGCTACCAAGGCTAGCTAGAAACAATATCATTGACAGAAAATAATTTAAATGTGATTGCAAGGAAACATAACCTGAAGTAGCTCTTCTCCAACAGCTAGTTCTTCGACATTACAAGCAGGTTTGAGAAGTTAATTGATCATATTACGCCAGACAGTGTCACAAGGCATCTCATCGTTCCAACCATGAAAAATACTCACATATTCGAGTGTGAGGTTAGCATACTTCAAGGAAAAGACATCAATCGAAACCTTCCATAACCTCTAATCTTTTTATCCAAGGAGCTATAATTTCCAATTTTCTGCTATCATCATCATCATGAACATCAAAATTCAAGAGTTTCAGTTCGGACACCTTTGGATTGGTAATGTTTAGGATCGACAGACCTTCTATGTCATCCAAAGCTAGAGTTTCTAATGCAGGACAACCGGATAATATTTCTGACATAAATTTGTTTTTCACATACACAAAACACAAAGATAGACTTTTAAGCCTGTTCCAACACACGTCGAATGTTTTCCTGTACTTGTAGGGATGGTTGCTGTCGCTGTTTATCTTTTCGGTCAGTCTTTCCAGTGACAAATTGTTAATACAATCGTAATATTTCCCCATATCGTTTATTTCCAATGTTACAAGTGAAGAATTGGTGTAGAAACACTGTGGAGCAATATAGTCCAGTCCATGCAATCCAAGCTTCCAAACGAGCGTCAAATGTTTAGAAATTGGAGTTGTTAGGACTATGCTTTTCATCGTGACATATTGAAATTTTACTTGGTCATATTACGCGGAAGGAAGAATCTATTAATTAATTAATATATATTTCCCAGGGTGAATTTCCTCTTATTTACGTAGCCAAATACTATGTCATTACAAAACATTATCTATACTCTTCACGCGACATATAACACCATTCATTCACCAACATGTCCATATAAAAAGGAGCAACAGATTGTTAAATTGCTTCTCACTGAAATTGAAATTCAACAAACACTTGGAAAGAAAGAAGATGAAGTCTGAGATGAAGAGGATAATCACGTGTATAATCATTGTAATTATCTTTGTGGCTTGTTTGGGAACAGAAGCAAGAATCTTAGTGCGTAAGTTTTGCCATAGCTTATCACAAAACCTTGTTATTATGTTACAGTATACTATTAAGCAATTACTGTGCAGATTTCTGGCTAACTTGATCTTGTTAATATGCTGATTCTTTAACAATGTAGAGATACCACGTGATCCGGTATTGTCGCCTCCAAGCATACGGCCACCCCCTGGACCTCAACCGTGACCAGAGAGGAGTACACACAGGTGATGGAATTAAACGAAGATTCAAGCCATCGTAGGAGTAGACGAAACAACCATTACCAAATTCTACAAGATAGATTGTATACTAAGAAAGTGATAAAATAGATTATATACTGCAAGTTATTTCAGTTTTGCATGCAGAAAACTCCAGCTATGATGGAGAGTAGGATTAGAACAAGTTGTAACTTGTCTTTTTTTCAGGGAGATGTAACTTCTTGCTTAAATGATGATTGGTCATTGGTCCTACTAGCCCATGCTTGCTTTCTAAACTACGATGAACTTACCTGAAATCATTGTTTTTTTCTTATTCGTTTGGCAAAACAACACTTGATTAGGGAGAGTAGCGTTTCAATTAAAATGTATAATGAAATCCAAACTGTAGAAGCCCAGAAGCAACCAAGACCAAAGAAAATTACTGTGCTACTTAAGACGGAGCCACTAAAGAAAGTTCAATCCAGAGAACCATAGAAGCAAACACCAGCCAAGTCTGAGGCTCGTTTCCAGTTACACTCTTCGACCCTCAGGAGGTTTTGCAGTAAGAACCGAGGAGGAGGGAGGTAAAAGCGGATTCCTATTCACATTCTTTCATTCCCCTCATTCTTGTCGACCACACAAACCAAAGACATTAATACTAGAAATTCCCGATCAACAAACACCAACTATAAGTCGAGAAGATGCAGACGATAAACTAAACAAACAAAAGTCTAAACAAGTAAAACTGGTCTGTTAAAGTCTTAAAGATCTCAATCCAAAATGTAAGCACGCTAGGAGTGAGTCAAAAAGGTTCTCTCTTGATAAAAAGTCATGAAAAAAAAAACAAAAAGAAATTCAAAGAACTAGGTGGAGGGCTGACTTATTCAAAGTCTATGACACAAAACTGAAAAATAAATAAAACGACAAAATTGTTCCTCAGCTACAACAAACCTAGCTCTGACTCTTACTGACCGAGTATTTGAAAAGTTACAGGTAAAATTGAACAACATCAGCCAGCCTTCCACCACTCTTTATGCTGTTCTTCTGTAATGAAGTATCATATGCCTGTATGTATATTAAGACCGGCATGTAGGTGGGTCTGCCAGTCTACTTGACACTTTGCTAATAATACAGGCTGCACATGGCAAGTGCACACACAGGTACTCAACGCTTTCCAGCAGCTCTGCGGGCAGGAGGTGCATCCTCATCATCGGATGCAATGTCTCCATACTCCCACATATTAAGTCTCATCCGTCGAGCTTCATCCTGGTGCTTTTCCAGTTCATCTAATACCTGTTGCTTATCCTTGGGTTCAAACCTACGTCTCTTCTCCAAACGAGCATACCCTTCCTGAAATTTGTTAATTTGGAGGTCATTACATTGACAATATACAAACAACATTATTCCCAGAACAGATTTGGAGTTTCAAATTTATAAGGCATTGTGGTTTAAGCAGAACAAACCTGTAGCATTGCAGCATTTATGCTGACATCAGATTCCGGGTCAACCAGGGTTACCATAAATACAGTCCCGGTTCCTTGTCCTTTCACTTTTCCAGCTGAAGAGTCCTTTTCTTCGACTATGGCCTTGAATTCTTTAGGTGCAGCACTTAGTAGGAGTTCGCTTAAACGAACAGCTGCTTCATGACCATAATCAACATCCAACTCTGGAACCTTGACGAAGGCTAGACCGCATAGCTGAGCAAGCCCGGGGCCAGAGGATACTGAAGCATCAAGAGGACGCAGTTTATTGTAGGGGGCCTTCTCTTGGTTTCCATAGTCAATATAAAACACTTCGAACTCATCGTTGGGGGACTCCACAGGACCTCGGGGAGCATTCACAATCTGTACAATTAAAAGATCACAACAGTTGGGCTAAGAAAACAATACTGCTCCATGGACAGTTAGTTAAATTTACCAATTCTTACCATTGCACGGTTCCAAGAATCGTCTGCACTAAACTGAGCCTGAACGATATCACCCTTTTTTGGATTAAAGGAACCAATTACGGGAGCGTCGTGTAGAGAGAGAGATGCAAGCTGCTTCTGTATTGAGGCCAGCTTCTGATCAGCAACAGACTGAGCATAAAATTTACCTCCTCCCAGAATTTCAGTAACCACTACCTGAGAAAGAAACTCAACCAGGTTAATATAATAAATCATCGGAAAAGAATTCAAGTGTCTCACACGCATAGCCAAGATACCTTTAGCTCTTCTTTCTGTCTTCTATCAACAGCTGAACCAACAGGAGCTTCCTCTCCCTCGACGTAATTCGCCCATATCTACAACAGAATTGCAAGCATAAGAGCATATAATAGACACAGGTGATTATCATGTGGGGCAACTTTCTTACTCACCTTGAGCTTCTTCTGTTTTGCTGATTGCTCAGCTTGAACAAGAAGATGCGCATCTGGCAGCCTATCAAGGCCAAAGGATGCTTGGAGCTTTGCCAGCCCAGCCTCCAACAACGATATTGCGACATTTGTTCTGGATTCCCACAAGGTTCCCAGGAATGTTCCAGTTCTATCAACATTTTCTACTTCAATCTGCAAAGCAAGGACAGTGAGATTCCAGAAACAACAAAAAACAAAGATGAGGAAAATGATAAAAACAATACCTCGACATCCCTCTGCATGATTTTACGCCGCATGAAAGCAATGGCTTCCTCAGAGTATGGCTCCTCACGGCCTGGGCATCTAACTCCTGATAAGGAGAAAGCAATGCTGCATGTTGCTTTTGGAATCTCTATTTTATACCGATGGCCGCTGAGCACATAATCAACAACAGCTGACATCCTCCTGTTCCGTTGCAAAGATGGCAAGAAATCTTTTGCTCTCTTTGCAGGGGCCTTCATTTTCAAAGAAAAGTTTCGAGTCAAAACAATGCATGTAACATACAACTAGAACAGTTATTCCTCAAGAAAACTGTAATGTACATTAAATATGGTATGGTACACCTACCGTTAGTAGGTCTGTCACATGCCTAACAGGAGGCTGCTTATCAACATTATGCAACCCCTTCCTCCCAGCCTCCGCACGTGAGTAAGCAGAATTTAGGGCATCATAATAGTTTGATCTTTCCTCGAAATCTCGGTGCCTGACTATTTTAGCAAGACCTCGAGCAAGTAAAAGTTCTGCAATATTTGTACCAGGTGTAGCGGCAGCATCCCCCTCTTTTGATGAATTAACAAGGAACACAGTCCCGAAGTCCATTACTCTTGTATCAGTTGGTCCAGATGCAGTAGAAGTTCCGTCTACAGGGCTGACCTTTCTGGAATATTCCATTGAAACATTCACCTGAAGACAGCTCAGTGATATCAGTACTATAATATACTACTAATAACAAACAGCAGCCAGAGATGCACAAAATCAGGAAATATACCTGGCGACCTATTAGCCTCGTTCTCAAGAACTCCTTTGCATCATAAGCCCAGGGCTCGGCTTTAGAATCAGCAGCTCTACGGTTGCCCATTTTGGGGGCCCTTATACTAGACAGATTTACTCTTCGCTCTGCTAATGGGTCTCCGAGTGGTAGTGAATCATCAGCAACGATAACACAATCCCCACTCACAATTTCTATAACCTGCTCAGAGGTAAAAAATTAGTTACCATAGAGAATGACCAACCAGAAGATGTTTACAGAACCATTACTTACTTTTCCTGTGAAGTTCTGATCATGAATGGCCTTCGAGTTTGACTCTGGGGGAACATAGTTGGTCCACATTCTTAATCTGGACTTCTTTGCTTGAAGTTCAGCATTCTTTAACTTGTTTTTGGCGTCATTCTCCAGAATTTTTGCACTCCACTCCACATACTTGGCCAAACCCTACAAATCATAAAAGATGTCAACCATAATACTAAAGAACTTAAGAGATTAACCCA
Organism: Plantago ovata; assembly: GCA_028274465.1. Lineage (NCBI taxonomy): Eukaryota > Viridiplantae > Streptophyta > Magnoliopsida > Lamiales > Plantaginaceae > Plantago > Plantago ovata. The sequence goes on along the minus strand of CM051458.1, from coordinate 776,727 downwards.
GGTAGCACAGTCAAAGAAAAAGAAGCATGAAACATCAAACACATAATATTAGCTCAGCAATAATGGATAACAGCAGTCAATTGACCAAATTGTGAAATGTGTTTGATCTTGATAAGAAAGTTGCTATCTGTTGCCTCATCTCACTCCACAAGATATGAAATAGATCATATTAATCAAACCGAACAATGAGTATGAAGGGACTTGTCTTTTATATTTTTTCGTAAAAAGCATTACTGTTTTTCTTTCTTTGGGTGTGCCAATTAAATGAACAATAGCACTTGATAGATTCTTTCATTATATGATCCTGGGGAGATTTTGAGATACAAGTATTTTTAAATCAATTGTAGCTTAAAAAATGAAATAGAAAACAAGTAGGTATTGGATCTTCAATTTAGAAAATGGAATAAGAGGTCCCTGAACTGCACACCAACCCACACGTATTATGAAATTACTCACATTTTCAACCAGCTCAAGTGCCAAGTCCTTTGCTGTTTCACCATCTGAGTAAAAAACTGAACCAATGAGATTGTTCTTGTCGTAACTCTCCAATACAATCCTCACCTGAAACACAGAACATTGCAAATTAAAGCCCCATCAAACGGATGTAGAACATTACTACTATGAGAAACTAAAACTAACATCTCTGTGCAAGACACGAATCTCAGTGAAATGTCTGGCTTCTCTCCCGAATGGATCTGCAGGAACTTCAACCATAGATGCAGAAGCAGCAGAGAGTCTCTGAGCAGATGTTAGAGGAGCACTTTCAGAATTTCCATTCTGTACGTTGGAGGTAACATCATTTCCAGTAACAGCTTCTGGCAGAGCCCTCCTTCCTGAAGATGGTGCCTGGAGCAAAAATAAATAAATAAAATGAAATAAAACAAAAACTAAGTGGGAAAATTTAGAAGCCTAAGAGAATTGAAGTAAGATGTTAGTATATAATTTCATAAATTTTTATTTAACAGGATTGAGTACCTGAACTCCCGCAACAAAAACTTGGACATATTGAAATTCTGGAAGCAAATAAACACGAAGAGTGCTTCCACCAGGGACCATATCAACAATAGCCTCCAAAGGCTTGCCTTTATTTTCCTCCAATAGGGCCATAAAATTGAAACTGCCCGGTTCACGGACAGCTGATGGAGGCAGATTTCTGATAGCAGCCTCAGCAGCACCAGGTACCTGTATGCAGCATCAAAACACAAGGATTGCCATTAATCCAATGTACGAGGTACAATCCATTTAGCACACATAAAATCATTTACAAAAGGAAAAGGGGAAAAGTAGAGCACTATAAACTCCTCAGGAAAAAATATAATCTTTCATAAAATAAACATAAGAAGATCAACACATACCCTAGTCCAACGGCCCAGACCTTGCTCCTTGGCCTGTTCTTCAAGTCGTAGCAACTCAGCTAAGAAAGGACTGGCATCTCCTTTTTGTTGACTTTGCTCTCTAACCTGCACGAATAGAAATGTATGTTATGTAAAACCTAAGCACATGGAAAAGAAATAATGGAAACAAAGTATGATAACAATAAGCACCTTAGCCCAACCGGCCGCAACCACAAGCAAGGCAACATTTTTATCACCGAGGAATACTGAACCAAATTCTCTGTTTATGGATGGTACAGTGTAATCCACTCTGAAAATTACATCCTGTTGGGCAATGAAGGCAACACAAGGATAAGCCATCAGTTCATCAGTCACTAGAATATCCAAGTAGAATCAGTTCAGAACAATCAGGGATAAATATTCACACCTTTCCGATACAAAGCTTCCGTAAATATTCCCGGCTGTCCCATGCAAATGGCTCGTCAAGACCACCTCTGCTGGGGGCCTATATTACAAAAGTTGGTGTAAGTTGCAATAAGAGAAACATAAAAAAGAGGCTAAGCACACATATGAAATCAAAGGACGATCAAAGAAACATTGAATAAAACTAAGCTCCATTTCCACCAGGATAATCACCGAAACTAAGGGCAAAGAAAGGATGTGTTGGTATTTGGTGTTCATGGACATAAAGATGGTATATTTGTAAGCTCAACTTGGCATGAAACTTGCCAAAAGACAATAGATTGACCAGATAATAATAAAATTTACCAGCTTAGGAGCCATTAGAGATGACAAAGTTATAGTCTTTTCAGGAGGAATTTCAGCTTTGGTATTCCCCATGATCACCAAGCTGTCTCCAGATGGAACAGCTTTAACTACTCCCCGCAACCATCCAGCAGCTCCAGCTGATGATGCCATTTCAACAGTAAAATCTGTGAAGAACATAGTTGACAAAAGTCAGACACTGAAATATCTGAAATTGCATCATCACATAATAAGATCATATGTCCTGGACATCAGTAATTATCAGAAATCATGTTTTTCATGGATCCCATTAAAATGCTATTTTGCCATGTCCTATTCTAGTGTCCTCATTTCCCTGACCTTGCTTTACAAATACTAAAAGTTCTTCCGCCGAGTTGAGTACGGACATGTTTAATTATTGGCAACTTTAGATGCATAATATGTATCTAAAACCATAAATGGTACGGAAGTAAGCTACAGCAATGAAATAATTTTGGACACGTCCATAACCCGTCCATAACCATTATTCTTGCAATTTATATCTCCAAAAGCATAATTAATACTCAACTAAGCCCACGGTAACGACACAATTTTGACACGTGGATGACCATTACCCATACACTTGCGCGGGCAGGACAAAATCACAACATGAAGACAATAACATGGATCGAATCTCTATTCATGTGAATACGCCAAGACAAAACTTAATCATATTTAGTTAAACTGGTTGCCCTTATCAAAAAGAACATTAGTTACACTCAATCACCCATCTAAAAAATAACGTAACAGGACATGTTTATTGATCAAACAATGTAAATATCCATCTGCAGAAAAGACCAAGCTGAATGTACACACAAAAAGCAAACCAATTCTCCAAAACAAAGTTTCTAGTTTCTAGTTTCTGCTCTGCTACAAATCATAAATCATAAACCTTTAAACACATCAAAAACTTATTCAACACATGATAGAATCAAAACCAAAATCTACTCCAAAAGTCATAAGTCCTAAACCTCGAATTGCATCACCACATTCCAGGCACCAAACATTGAATTCAATTGAAAGCATTAACGAAACTCATAAGTCTTCTAATCACAACATTCCACGAACCAAACAAACATTGAATTCAATTAATAGCATCAACGAATGTATACACAGATTCCCAGCACGACCACAACTGAATAAATCGAAAACACATGCAATCACGAAAACCAATGAATTCACACCGTAAGCCAGAGATCTGATCCTCAAACTCCAAAACTCAGCAGAGCAACTCAAATCGAGCTACAAACAATACTAAAAAGCACGAATTCAATCAAATAAAACACATGCATTACCAAAAACGGATCCAAAAGCATAGATCTGAAACATATACCTCAAAATTCAAAAGACGATTGATTCGAGGCGAGGGATATCGATCAAAACCGATCCGATTACCGTCTAGGACGATGAATTCATGAAAATCGAATCAGTTTTGGTGCAAATTTATTATTGATTTGCGAAGATTGAGAAAAGTGGCCGTGAGAGAGAATTTAGACGGCGGATCACACACAGTGAAAATTAAGATTTTCTTCTTCAACTGCGTATGAAAAAGTAACCAATTTATATTATAGCTGAATCAATCAGAGTTCTGAACTCACCTTAGTTTCTACTTGAAATTACCAGAATGCCACTATCAGTTACCTTTTCCCTGATATAGATTGTTTTTCATTACTGAAAATTTTGGAAAAAAGGGAATATTTTACTAGTTTCGGATTGGATTACCCGTTGGGGGTAAGACGGGAAGAATAGATTTGCTAGCAATGACAGGAAAAGGGTATCATAGCCTATCAGGACTTGACATGGTGGAGGAGGTGGTTGGGAATTTTGCCACGTCATATTGTTATTAGTAAAATAATTTATTAATTAGTTATATAATACTCGTAAGAATTATAATTATTATTACTACTTTATCCTTTGGATAATAAAATTGTGAAAATCAATGCCGTGTAGATTGTATTATGTAAACAAAATATCATAACAGAACTAATATAAAGGAACTCTATCCAATATGTCGTTATTATCTTATTAAAATATAGAAGAACTCTATCCAATATGTCGTTATTATCTTAAATGTTACGCGACTAAGCAAGTGTATATATATTTTATATATATAAGTATTATAACTTTTTATTTTAAAAGTTAGTTATCCGTAAATCGATCATCCATAAAGTTTCGGATGATGTTTATTAATTACATTCCTTTAATTATTATTTTTATTTTTTTATAGATTTAGATGGGTTGGCGTGTAGGAATTTATATATTACTGTCGTATGTGATGACGTGTATGAGTGTGTTTCATGGTAAAATGATTGTAGGGCACAAAATTAGAAAAGCGATACATTGAGTTCGTTCACTAAAGTATATTAATTTACATACGACAACACATCAAGACATAAATATATTAATGTGTGTTTGACCACATATCACGGTTTGTGATACATTATATATTTATCTCTTCATAGTACATTTTACATGTCTTTTGTGGTAAATGACCATATGTATATATATATGTAATCCAGAAAATTGTATTCTAATAAATTCACTTAATATAATATAAGTGTTAAAGGTTTTAACATCACAATTGTTGCAAAACATTGGTAAATATCTTCTTGTACACTTTGGTCCCAAGTGGCAAATTTCAAATGCTCTTGTTATTAATATATTCTTAAATTTCATTATACCATTAGAATAGTATATTGTATATGAACTTAAATATCCATCATTATTTTCATATATGAGTGAGGTAGGAGTAGCATTTTCCTTTAATTATCAATATACCTGCCAATTTCACATCTAGATGTTATCTACATCCATTTTTATTGGACTTAGATCAAGTCCAGTCCAGATTCAATTTTAATCTACATTTTTGGATTCAATGTGGATCAAATCCGGATCGATCCACATTTTTTCCCTGGTAGCTTTAATAGACAATAGTATTGTAGTAATATAAAAATGGTTTCTATCATTGCATAGTTCAAAATTAGAGAACAAATGTATGTCCTAAACAAGGATACGTGCAGGGCACTATAGTTGTTAGTATATGTGTTCTAGAGACAACCACATTTAAGGACAAATGTATTATATCACAATCAACGTAATATAATATATTAGGGCTGCTCAAATGATCCGGATCCGTTGATCCGGTCCATTTATCCGCATTTATGGATCGGATCAATCAGATGCGTTGGCTAACGGATCGGATAACGGAATGCATTTTTTATGATCCGCGAATAACGGATCGGATCAATCCGATCCGCGGATATCCGTGGATCATCCGTTATTATTATTTTTTCTTTTTTCTTTATTTATTTATTTATATATAAGACTATATATAGTAAAGGAAAGGGAGTAAAAGTAAAACTCATATTTTTTAGTTATGTTTGTATTCCATATATATTAGTTGACTCATAAATAACTTGTTAGATGCATATTTTGCATATCTGAAGATTTTGAGGTTGTTAGAAATATGTATCTTCTTGTCTCCATCCCATGTATTTGTCGATCTTGGTGATTCGGTATCTTAGAATTCCGTCTACAATGGAGCAAGTACATATTGATTATATGTTTGTGTCCTTTTTACGGACATTTTAAGTTCACATTTAACATATTATTTTCGGATATTTAAACTCAAACTTCTGTAGCTATCGTTTTATAATTTTACACCATAATTTATTTTACAAAAAATATTGAAAAATAAAAAAAGCGGATAACGGACCGGACTTGGATTTATCCGTATCCGTACGGATCGATCCGCAATCCGATCCGTCCAGAACGGATCGGGTCACGGATTGAATTATTTATGATCCGTTTGACCGGATATCCGGTCAAACGGATTGGATCGATCCGTATCCGGTCCGTGCGCAACCCTATAATATATGTTTGTTTATTTATGTTTATGTCTACTTGCGTATTTATATCACACTAGGCAAACAACATGTCATATCTTTATCTAGTTTGTCTGTATCGATATATAAACATGTCCCCAGTTGATATATGTATAATCACATAGTAAGTGGGAATTATGTGAAATATCATATATCCCGAACTCTTCCTAGTCGAAGCTCATCTCGGATGGGGGTCTGAATGAAGCAATCGAGACTAGCATGCGTTGGGAAGTTATACTTGTTAATTGGAGCAAGTGTGGCCGATCTCACGGCCACAGAACGGATCTATAGGCGAGCCCATAATGTTCCCATAGCTACGCATGGTTGTTCGAGGAGGATATCCGAACAATGGAAGCACCCACCGGAGCTCACTCTACACCGAGGTGTCTATGGGAACCGGAGTTGTGAAAGTGATGTCATTCGTCCTTAGACTCTCAGGTCTTTATCACCACATATGCTGAACCCTGCTATTTGGCTGTAACCAACGCTTGCACCCTGAAATATATGGTAGATACGGTCCATCTGGGAACTTGGCAATATGCATAGTGTTGGTGATAGTTGTCTCTGGAGAGGATTCATCTCTCATGTGTAGCATTGGAGAGTACTGCTCAAGTCGTTCATAGTTGTGTTGGTAAAATCGTTGGCCAACAGCGTACAAATATATTTATGATGGTCATAAATCTATCTTGGTAACCAAGCAACTCATTGAAGACACTATGAGTGCATTAAAGTGGGATAGACACTTCATCGGTCCTAGGTGCATGTTCGAGTAAGTCAGATGAAAGGACCTTACCATCACAACATTGAGTGCAATAGGCTTCCCAGCGAAAGGTAGTTTTGAGGTTTCTCTCTCAAAAGTCCTCTTGTATTAATATTGCAAGTGGAATCGTCTAGGAATTCCATGAAGTCTAGCGTCTTGTCTAGCTTAATACAACGAGGCCCTATAGTTCACACTATGTGGTGAACCGGCTTGTCCAAAGCACTATAGGAAGAATTATAATTAACTTAGTTAATTATAATTTAGGTATGACGCAATTAGTATTATGAGAATATTAATTGAATTAATTGTATTTTAGAAATATAATTATATGTTATTTGTATTTGGAAAATACAATTGTGGAATAATTAAAAGAATATATTAATTGGATTAATATATGCACTTGGACAATATTTAAATTGAATTTAATTGGCCATATACTTGCATGTGAGCCCAATTCATTTGGGCCCACTAAACCCTCCATTGGCGTCGGCCGATTCATCAATAAGAGAAGGAGTTAAAAGAGATGAAATAATTAGGAATGATCTAGAAATAGATCTACTAGTGCAATAAGAATAGGAGTTCTTATTCTTTTTAGAATTCTATTGGATTCTAAAGGTTTCCAATAGATACTATATAAAGAGGTGCATAGAGAGCTATTTTATTCATTCTATTATTCTCATTCTTTTATCTCTACACAAAAGAATAAAAGCTCTCTCTTCTCTCCCTCCATCCGCGTCGCCGCCCCCTTCTCGTAGTGACCAAAGAGTTTGACTCGAGAATATCCTAGCATTCTCTGACGAGCCATCCGTTCATCCGTGGATACCAATGTTGAGGAAAATCAAGGCTGGAAACTAATCTCTGTTTTGCAGGAAATCAAGAAGAAGAATTAGACATCTTCGACTTCACCGAAGGAGAAGATTTTGCTGATTACTATAAGGATCTTGTTGGTTGGAATCTTGCACCCAAATCAATCTATGTTCTTGCATTCGAACAACTATAAGTACTATAACTCTGATGTGTTTAATATATGTTGTATGCATATATAATCAGTTAGTATGCATGTTAAGAAAATTTTGAAATTCCGTTGTACAACCCTAGGTGTAATTCAGACCATATTTTCTTACAATAGTGACAACTGCACAGAAAACATATACAAACTTCCCAGAGCTGATTACTGCTCCAAATTAGCACCTCATTCTCATTCAACTAAAACAAAGGCCACAGTTAAAATTAAAGTAAGAAAATACTGGAAATAAGGGGAATATATTTTCAACTTAAACATAGAAAGAAAAGCTCTATAATTAATTAATTAGAGTCCTATCCTTGTGAAATTATACTTGATTTAACACCACAAGAAGGGAATCTATTTACCCACTTGAGAAAATTCAAGAATATGCCTGGTACTAAACAAGGAACCAAAATTCAAAGGTAAAAAAGTATAAAAACTCGTTTCAAAAAACAGATTGAGAAAACCCTTTCATGATCAATTGTAATATGCGCCTCATAAAATCATGTACTTATATGATGAAGAACATGATAGCATGTAAAGCTTTCCATGCACAATATTGTACTACTTACAAGACTGTTGGTCCCTTTAGAGAACAAGTAATTAAAGACTGGGAGAGGGGGTGAATAGTTTTTAAAACTTTTTCGTGTCCAAAACTTTCTCAGCAAACACTTCTTACTTTTCAGTAAGTAGGATGCTGATACTTAACAATCAGAGTGCGAAAGTCTTTTTACAATTAAGTACATAGCAAAAACAGTCTATCAGTGAGCAGTTTGAAAAACACAAGTAAAACAAATAAAGCTTGCTTAAAATAACTTGCTGAAATATAAATCACACAAACACTTTTATAGTGGTATCTGAGGGTGACGTAATCCCTCAACTAATTCACTTTGTCCAATCCTGGACTGAATTCACTATGATAAGAGATAGATTCCTTACAACTCCTAACAACTAGAATTTCATAAACCAAATCACACTTGCTTTGTTTCCAACTAAAACAGAGAACTAAACCTTGGTTCTCAACCAAACTTGGGACACTACCTTAACACAACTTTGTTAAGTAGTTGCCCCTGACAAACACGCCTGGGAGGTGATTTTTATCAGTTAGAGAGGTTTGGGTATAGATTACTGAAGTTAACTTTTCAGTTCAGACAGGTAATCTGAGAAACTGAACTTGTTAATACTTCTCAGTAAGCAAATATTTTATTTTTGGTGTCAAGACTATTCCTTGTTTAGAGGAAATAACACTTAACCAAATTGCTAGGGTTAGTATTCTACTTCTTCACAAGTAGCTTATGTTTCAAGTTTAAGTCTTGGAACGGATCATAGGCAATTTGAATATGGAGAAGGATTTGAAGGTTGTAAGCACAAGTGAATGTTTGATCACGTTGTTGACACACCTTTCTCCTCAGCCTAAGGACCTCTCTTTATAGTGTCTCAATGGTGTCGTTTGAATTCTGAATTCTCGGACTTATCCATGAGATGTCACTATCTTGCTATATTGTCACTATCAGCAATGTGTCTTCTTTTCTTCAGTCTTCAGAACGACATGTTGTGTATTAAATGCTCTTGAATTCCAAACTTTAAAACTTGGAGCCCAAATGCTAGTGATTCAGCAAGGCAGGTCACATGTGATGGCAGTTAGCGAGCAGTCTCAGTTCAGCAAGCTAAACCTACTATATCATATAGATTTTTCAGTTAAGCAAACTGGTTGCTGAGCTACTTAGCTTTCTGACCAATATGTGCTTTTCTAGATACAAAGTCTCAGAAACTTCTAAGTCTTCAACACTTGTAGTTTCGTCTTCTGAGTGGTTCTAGGTATTCAATAGGTTGTTTTAATAAACAAAGTACATCATCAGCAAGCTTAAGAACCTAACTAGTACATACACTAAGTCTTTCGGCAAACGTTCCTCTTTTACAATGTCCTTTAAATTCTAAATTCCTATGAACCTTAAGAGTACTTGTTACTTGACTTTAACTTAATTTAGCGTGGTTAATTGCTCATCAAAATTACAAGTTTCCTAACAGAGACTATATCCTATAGGAGAAGAATCGATCGATCTGTTTTGTCTCAGAAGAAATCCATCGATCTGTGTGTGAGACTGACTCTGAGAGAAAAAGTTTCTCGACAAGAAGAAGAAGGATTTTGCCGCTTTGGTTTTGTATCCGTCCAAATCGATCTATGTTTTCCTCCAAATTTATCTAGGTTATGAGCCAAATCACTTTTTAATTTAGGACTAGACTGATACAAGTTAATTTACATTTAAATGAACTTAATTGAAAGTCCTAATTATCAACCATTTAATCTAGACCCACGATTTCACTTTTTCACACCATTTGATTTAAATTAACACCATCAAACTTCAACCAAATTTTCATTAAGCTACTCCAACTAATTTTAATAAATGTTTGATTTATCACCTAAACTTTTAAAACATACTCTATTCATTGCCTTATTAAAGTCTCATTTGACTTCTACTCTACTAATTGTCATCATTTTTGTGATCCTGATGGATGACAAGCACCTCGAGTCCCCACAAAAACCATGTCAGTGTGAAACACATCCCGAACACTCATGGAGCATGTGATTTTCAAGACTTGAGAAGCCTATAAACGTCATTGCTTCCGATTGTGACACAAGCTAGAGGAGGACATGTTTGGGTGCTATGTTCCAATCTCCACAAGTATTTCAAAAATGACCAAGACATTGACAATGATAGAATAGTACCATAATGGGATCACGCGTTAAACAAGGCCTCATTTTCAGCCATCAGGTTCATGTAAAAATGTACCACAATGGGCCAATTTGTTAGTATATCTTCCCCTGATGCCATCTTAAAAGGCAAAGCTAACTACTGTATAAATCATCAAACAAACCTTTATGTACCACATCAATAAAGGTGGTTAAAAAAAAAAAATATATATAAAAATTAGATATTCCACATCAATAAAAAGATAAACAATAAAAAATAAATTCACCTATAGTTTGTTTTTTTTTTTTCCTTCTTTGAAACGGCCAAGTGTTTTTATAATAATAATATGAAAAAGAATTTTACACCGAGCATAATAAATGCACCTAAAAATACAAAGGAAAAAAAACAAAAACAACTAAAAGCTCCAAAATACAAAAGAGACTAGCAAAAAAACTCCACCCCACTTCGAACACAACTAAAAAATGGAACCAAACTTCTACACACCACACACAAGACCCCCAAAACTAAAACCCAAAACTCTGAGCAGCAACTGTGCTAACACTTCAGAAAACTGATCCAAAGACCAAAACCACCAACACAACTACCACACACACAGCAAATTTCACCTACCTGAAGTAATTGCAAAATTCACACGTCCATCATGTGGTACATCTCATTACAAAGTTGTATTCTAGTAGAAAACCCAGGGAGAAGTTACACTGTGACTCAGTAATGTGCCTGTGTCCAGGGGGATATGGTGCAAATTCACTATGAGAACGCTGTGAGTAGCCAGTGTCAGCATTTTGAAACTCATCGCCATGTCTGACAAACAGGAACCAAGATCCATAACTAAAAAGTGTCAGGGAGTCCAGGCAATATCATTTGAGATTGTGATCGAGTCATCTGGTCCTAGGTCATCAATAGGTGGTCGCTGCTTGTGATGGTCTGTTACAGACTGATAAGCCATAGCCAAAGCTAGTGCCTACAACACACGAAATTTGAGAATCCATGAGGTCGGAGGTAGTCAGGAGTGCTAGATTGTCTAACACCAAATTAAAATTTCATAACACAATGTCTTGACTGAATCATACATACTACGATTATAAGGAAAAGAAATGTGGTCAAGCACAAAACCAGAGGGGGAGAGAGAGCTTACAATGTGGTCCTGTTCTGGAGGAGCATATATACCAGTGGTGACAGTAGTTCTTCTTCGAGTACTATTTGATGGGGCATTAGCTATTTTCTTAAATCCAGTTGGAACGACGATGACTGGCATTCCCACCAGATTGCCCAGGCACACTCGTTCCCAGTCAGTGGCATTTCCGACAAATGCATGCACCTTGAAATTATCTCTTACTTCCCGGATTAGTTTCCCTCTTGCTCGTTGGGCCTGTACAATAGAAAGCAACTTTTAATAAACTCAGCAAGGAAGTCAATCCAGATGGAGTGCTTACTCTGAAACTCTGAACTAATTAGGCAAATATCCCCTCTCCTATGGTCAAATTTGAATATCAATTCCCGTGCTACCAAGTACTAAGCGTCATTCTATCTCAAACCTAATGAAAATATTCAGGCTGCAATTCATAGGAAAAATGTCATCTAGAATTTAAAATCCAAGACCAATTGATGCAGACTAGAACCCATTGGTGGCTGAGCGAGAGGACACCATTGACTGAGCTTTATTGCATTAACTTACAAGAAGGTAACTTTACGTCTTTCCCTTTTTTTTTTTTCTCTGTGTTTGAAAAATACAATTTATCAAGGCATTTATAACTTGAGTTTCTGATTCAAAGATAAAGTATAGTAAGTGAATGACTAGAAATGTTCACTGATAGACCATTAGCTTCTGCATTTTATTGTGCAACACTTGTACATTAAAAGTGCAGATCAGCATAAGCCAAAATTTAGCTCTAATCCCCCTCCCTCCCTTCCACCACCACCACCACCCACCCCCCCCCCCCCCAAAAAAAAAAAAAAAAAAAAAACCAAAAAAGAAAAAAAAAAAGAAAAGAAAAGAAAAGAAAAAAAGAAAAAACCCTTCAAATGCTTGGTCCCTGTTTACAGCAACGATGTTGTAATCATGTAAGCTGATTGATAGCAGCACAACTTTACTTACAGTCCAATATGATATCTAGGAGAGAGAAACAATTCCTTGTACTGTAAGCAATTTAATTCAAGTAGCCTGAAGTTTTATTCACAGTATGTCTCTATTACTGATTACTGAATACAGTATTTATTTATGATCATATTGTGACTGCCAACAACAGGGAATATGGAAGAAGTTTGCAGATGTAAAAATCATGATTCATGAATAGACCTGGCAAAATAAGGCTGATACATTCATTAATCATGAGTGTGTCAAAATATGGAACTGTGTACTATCATTCTTAGCTAAAGAAGTAAAGGGGAAGTTGATGAAACGAACACAACATAATATAATTGGATTTTTAATATTTAATTTCTCTTTATCCATGCTCTTATCCACTCGTAATTTTTGTTCATATGTTGTGTTCGGACAACTGCATTGTTTTGCCAATAATATAGTACATAATATGCTCCCCCCCCCCACCCAATTCAAGTAAAGAAAGATGAAATAGAAAAAGTAAGTACCACTACGTTTTCAGTTGCTACCATAATTCTTTATCGTTAGTCTATCTTTTTCTTTCTCCACGTCTACTTATACTTTCTCCAAGCAAAACGCTTTTAGATTATATCTGATATATAATGTGTTTATTCCAATGAATTATTAAACACCATTCCATCCAGTTGATCAGTGCCATGTTCATGAGATATCCACAATACAATAGTCAAATTCATATAGAAACAACACTCAGAAATAGAAACAGGTTTAGAAATTTCAGGAAAACATACTTGGATATAATCAACTGCAGGTATAACCCGGGCTCGACGAAGTTCAATGGGCCACTGGTCTTGAGCTTCATAATCATCGTCCAGGCTAGAGCGTTGCCATTCATCAAAGTGTGCCAACATATCAACATCCATCGTGAAATTTAAGATACCTTGGACAGAATCAATAGTGTAATTCAGCTTAAATGGAACCATGTTTACACCTTGTGCCTGAAGCTTTTCAACGACCTATAGTTGGCATTTCTAAGTTCAGTTAATTAACTAACACGAGGCAGAGGAGCAAGAAGAATTACATCAGTGATCAGGCTAGTTTCTCATTTTAACTTACATCCATGTCTGCATCCTCAAGATAACCTACATCAAGCTTCTTTATTTCAACCATAAATGGATCAGAAAAAGGAATGTTTCTTGATGAAAGATCATGAGGATCCTTGCCACGGATGGTATCCAGAACAATTGCACAATCTGCAGCACTTCTGCAGAAAGGTCCCAGTTTATCCTGCGAATTCATGACTTTCAAACAGCTGGTATGAAGAACAAAAATGCACTTCGGAAGTGAGAAATTTTACCAGACTCTCTGATAAGCTTAAAACACCACTTCGTCCAACAGTTCCAAAAGTTGGACGCAGTGCAGTCACACCACAACGAGCCGCAGGGTAACTAATGGACCCGGCAGTTTCTGAACCAATTGCAAAAGGAACCATACCTGCACGGAAACAAGTCTTTCTACTTCTCTTTCATGCATGAAGATAAATTAAGTTTTACATCTCCACATGAACCCATCGGATTAGGTCCGATCTCTTCATTCTTGGGAGGTAACTATTCATCAATATGAGTCACATGAAAAAGGAAAAAGTATATGTACCAGCTGAGGTGCAGGCAGCAGGTCCAGCAGATGAACCCGTGGTGTACTCCTCAATATTCCAAGGGTTCCTCGTTCTACCCCCAAACCAAATGTCATCATATGCCAGAGAACCGGTCACAAGCTTCCCAAGCAAGACTGCACCTGAATCTTTCAGCCTGCATGCATTACCAACATACTTACATGAATTTCCTCCCATTTAGATAAAACAGCTTAAGTGCTTAACATATAGTACTACAAAGTCAAACCTCTTATAAACCCAAGCTTCGATGTCAAGGATCTGATTTTGAAAAGTTCTGGAGCCCCATGTCGTCTTGTAATGGGGCACAGCAATTATATCCTTCAATCCATAAGGAATTCCATGTAGCGGACCTATATACAGTTGACAATAGTCTGCTCTCAAATTTATATATATAAAGACAAGTGACTTAACCAAGTAAAAAGTGATGCAAATATTAGGAGAATAAACTTATACACGAGTACTAATCACTGTCCGAGTGGAAAATAATTTTGAACCTTCTATTACATTCTTGTTCTGAAATTTGAGATATCAATTATACTACTATTGAATAACATAAGACTATTTGCGCAAAAATAATAATAATAATAATAATAATAATAATAATAATAATAATAATAATAATAATAATAATAATAATAATAATAACAACAACAACAACAACATAGACTATCACTGGTGAAGACAAAGATCATGCAAGCCAAGGAGTTAAGCAAGTGCCTGAAGAGATGGTTACTAGACCTTACGCTCTCCAGCAAACCTATCATTAGCTTTGTTATATAATTGATGTTTGTAATGTGTTCCTTGTACCAACCGTACCAAATAATGGAAGTGGTGGAAAGAAGTGAAAAGTTTCTAACCTAGATATTTGCCTTGTGCAAGCAATTGATCAGCCTTTTTTGCCTGTTCATAGGCTAATTCTTCTGTTATGGTTATGACAGATTCAAGGACAGGGCCATAGCTGCAGAAATTTAATAGGTTAATGAAGAAAATTAAAAGACAGGAAGAAACATTGTGGCCCAACTGCCCAATTTATTTGTTGAAACCTTTTTAATCTGTCCAAAAATATCCAAGCAAGCTCCACAGACGAAATTTGTTTAGACTTTATCAATTCGCCCAGCTCAAGAATCTGGTATATAACGTTCAAAAATTGAGACGAGGCGGAAAGTCAATCAATCATGAAAGAACTTAAATCATTTATTTTCTATACAATCATGGAACTTACACTCATAAAAGCAATATCTTCATCATTCTTTGGCCTTCGTATGCCAGAGAGAGAAGGATAGGCAAACCTCTCCGGGACATAAGGTGCGGCATTTTCATTCCATGCAGAGTTGAATACTAGATAAGATGGATTTTCCAAGCCTCCATTAGTTGAGGCAACTAATTTTCGGTTTGATCTGGTAATAGGGATATTAAGCTCCTTCGCACCCTTCTCAATCTCTAGCATCTACAAGAGTACATTAGGTGGCACATACATTTATAGTTTGAAGGTAATCTTCCGAGCTCCAGACAATGAACATTGGTAAATTCTGTATCGGTAGGTACCTTTTCATTAGTGAAAAAATTGGCATCCAACATTCTGAAACCAGCACATAACGAATCATGATCAACTTTTACAGGACATTTGCTATTATTTGCAGTGTGCAGTTTCTTATTACCCTGTTCAGAACAAGATGTCAACAAAGATTCTATAAGGAAGCGAAAAGATTAGCAGTAATTTTTTCAATATGCTACAGGTCTAGAGAACAGCTATACGTCCCCATTTATTGTTTTTTCAATATTTATATCAGTGATGTGTGCTCTTTGCGACTTAGGCCGTGGTAAAAATGATCAAGAGAAGAATCTGGATATCTTTTTGCTAGTGCAAACTAATAATCTGCATTCCAAGTCAACTAAAAGAAACACATGTGCTTCCTAGTGACATTACCTGGACAAGCTAAACACTAGTTAACCATAGGTAGCAATACTTGCATTATACTCACCAATTGCATCGTTATCTTGACAATATACAGGTATACCTACTTCATCTTGGATCATATATTGCATTTATAGCATTGTAGTATGGTTCTTAATTCATGAATTTTACAAGAGTAAAGACTATTTTCCAGTTCTGATCATTCTTAGCAGGTTTCTCGAGGCTTCATCACACTGTCACAGGTGCTGTAGTGCTGCTTCTAAACCAAATGAATAGGAATTGCCATATCAGTCAATTTACCACTGCTATGTTATGCTAAATCAGGATATGGAGTCAATTGACAGAATTAAAAGTAAAACCTAAATCGAGCTGAATATGGTGAACTTGAAATCTTCAGAACTGAGCAATTAAACATATAAATACTCCACTACAGAAGCAATTAAACTATACAATTGCATAAAACATGTATTATCGATTGAGGAGAGAGAGAGAGAGATTACCATAAGGATGACTAGATCGGATGCGAGAGTCCATTCCTGCGAGTGTAACTGAACTGAAGAAGAAGAAGAAGCAGCAGCGACGCCGTTTGCAACGAAACACAGGAGTACCAGTCGTAATCGAATCGAGTATGAGGAGAAGTGTATCGATGATTTGGTGGCGAAGTGATTCGCCATTGTTGAGCAATGATTTGCATTTCCTGAATGAAAAGTTGAAAGGGTATGTAGAAATGTACACTCTCCTGCCGGCCGGGATTTGTCAAAGCTGAAAGGGCCCCCATGACTTAAATTGGGGAAACTTATGTTATGGGCATATGGCAAATAATTTATATTTCAAAATATTTTGTTAAAAAGCGAGAAATAATATGAACGCGCGACATGTATCCTGCATTTTATTTTCATTTATGGAGTATTTTCTAAAGTTAAAATTGAGTCTGACCGTTTAAGTCACTAAAAATGGAGTGCATGAGTTTGGCGAATTTCCATTTTGTAGTACCTAATAACTGGCAAGGTAACATTATATAGTGCCTAATTAAAAAAAGGAAAATTGAAGAAAACTTGGAGCATAAAAAAATCTACCCACCCAGCTAGACTAAAAATACGACTGCCCGTGAATCACACCTGCCAACTAATTTCCATAAATGGAAAAATAGAGTGAAAATACGGAGAGAGAAAAAATGTGAGATTTGCTAAAGAGGAGAGAACAGACTTTTTTCGCCATTGATGATTGAGGAGTAAATTGTAAATTTGTATTCTTATTATGATAGTGGAAAGATCTCGAATTGCCCGTGGACGTAGGATATTCACTTTCGAACCACGTTAAATTCTGCGTAATGTTTTATTGTTTCTAGTTGTCTGGTTAGATTGGATTTTGGATTTGTTGTTTGTTTGTGTTATTATCATTGATTTAGCCTTTAACACTTTTATTTTTAGCCTTCAAGCTAGGGACTAGCTCTTGTCTAGGTTTGGGAAGTGGGGTCATAGAATAGTGCTGCACTTTTAGTATGGTCAAATGATCGAGTGAGTTTTGGCATTCACTTTTATTGCTTTCTAGTGTGGTTTGTGAGCCACTTAGCTTTTATTTTCTTGCGTGCATCACATTTACATAGCTACGGTAGTAGTTGTATGCTAATCAATTCAAAGTTTTTTTTTTTTTTATTGAGTTTTCCATTTTATTCTTTGATATGGTACCATCTTGTATATGATTATGAAGCGGATTGAACTTAGGAGCTATTGCTATGTTGCACTCGCACACATATGTTTTGATTAAATTTAGTAATCAAATTTATACCTGGTGAGACATTAGAGCCATGGCTGAACCTAAAAGCCAATTGTTGTCTCTAGGTTAGTGTGGTTAATTAGCCTGAGGGACACAACGGTTCACGATTAGGTTGCAGTATGACTTGTAAAACTATAGGTATGGAGACTGTGTTGTACATAGACATGATCGAGGCAATTCCTTGACTTCACTTCCATCCTCGCTTAGCAGTCAATTAATTCCTATCTGGAGCTACTGTGAGGTGTTTGCTTGTTGTAATGCAGACCTATTCTCCCGAATAGGTTTGGGGAGAGAGTTTTTGAATTTACTCTATTGTTGTATCCTATTCATTCCTTTTCATTTACATTGGTGTATCCGTATTGTTTGTTATTGGCACTGCAAAAAAATCAAAAAATGGAAGTTGGGTTCAATATGCTAAGTAGTTGTGTATGTTATGGTGCCTATTCATAAGTTATGGTGCTTGTTCATAAGTAGGATGGTTTATTCAATACTTTACTTTGGTTGCTTGGCATGCAAAACTTAACTATGTAAGTACATATAGGATGGAGTCTTAGTTGTTGCTCGAGGACAATCAACGATTCAGTTTTGAGAGTTTGATGGCGATATGTTTGCTTTTTCCTAGATTTGCGGTCCTTCAGCTTTTCTTTTCTATTGTCTATTAAGAATAAGTGGCATTTCTTACATTTTGTGTTTTCATAGGGTCTTGCATGAAATCATACTTTTTGGAGTTAAGATGATGCGTTTCAATGTGTTTTTAAAGACTTTGAGGAAGCACGAAGAATTGCAAGTGTTGAAGGAGGAAAGAAGGAGAAAGTTGGTATTGACCTTCCATGCCAAGGCACGAAGAAGTCAATCCATGGCATGATAAACAAATGCCCGATCCTTAGAGAAACAGTGTATCAGGGTGTGTTTGCGAAGTTTCCGAGTTCCATGGCCTCAATTGGGATGCAAAGGAGTATGATGGTTATATAAGAAGCAAACCCGTGTTGTTCATAGCTTGAACGAGGTGACGACGAGAGTGAATTCAGAGTTTGAACGAAGATTTTAGAGCCATTTGAGTGAAGCATGCCTATGTTGAACTTTACTAGACAGATCTTAGTATTTTATACATATCTCTCCCATACATCATTCGATTGAGCTCAAACCAGCGGCAACGCAAAGAAGACTCAGATGTGTTATCCAACCATTTGAGTGAAGCATGCGCCATGGGACCCACGGATGCGCCCACAATCATCAAGAGATTGGACAGCACTAAAGACCCAAACCCACGCTATATCGTCGAGAGGCCGAATTCTAGGTGAAATTCTGGACGGGGAAATATATATAAAAACCTATTTTCTTGTATCCTCTTCATACCTTAGACTTAGGAGAAACCCTAGGGGCGAAATATGCTTGCCTTCTAGTGTTTTCACTCAATTGTTGGTTTTACCATTGGGACGATTTATGTTCACCAAGATACGTACCCTAATAGTATTGGATCAGTTGAAGTATTTCATGTTCGTTTCCTTTGTGACAAATTGATAAATGGAAATACAATTATTTCTCTAGATCTTTTATCTGGTACTTCTATGAATATGATTAATGTTTTTACTGTTGGCGTTGTGTGTGTTACAAACATGATAATTAGGTAAAAGCCTTCTCGTTGGTTGTGTATGATGGATTAGGATTGTAAGCATCCTAGGTACTGAGAAACTCAGTCGTGTGTTCAATAGTAGTTGTTCTAATTTGGATTAAAACCCTAGATTCGACACCAAATTGGATCACCATTGACCATCAAGAAAACTCACATTATCCTTGCTACTCTTTTTGTCTATAACGCTTTCTTGTCCATAGTTTATTACATCAAGGTTGATCTCTGTTTAAGTTCTATTAGGAAGTTTCATAACAAAACCCCAAATCTTTTACTTTTCATCTAAGTTTATTCACTTGTGTTTGACGTCACCCTAGTTAGGTCCATGAGAGAACGACACTCGGGATCAACTTACCACTGCACTATTGTTTTTGGTGTAGTAAAATTGGTACAAATAAATTTAAGTTTGCTTTTGATACATCAGTGCATCAACAAAGATGGGACATACAATGAATTGATTTTGAGAAATATGCAATATTTCATGAACAAAGTCTTCCAAGCAATTTTTAGAGGCCTAAATTGGTTATACAACTTAATTTGTTAGATGCATAGATTAGTGAATGTAATTACTTTGTTACTATAATAAATTTGATGTCCTCTCTTCTTTTTTCTTTTATTTTTCTTTTTAAATTTTATTTTATGATCTCATGTTGTCCAATTTGCATTATCATGGATAGTTTCTCCCTGTCTCGGGTGTAGTAGAAACCAACCCGGTTCTCGCCTTAGTCATTACAATGCACTTGGCACTCAAAAAAGCACATTTTAATTAGGAATAAACGCGGCCTAAGCATTTAGAAATGATGTTTGACCTTCAACAAAAAATAATTGTTACACAATTATAATTGGACGGTAAGGAATTCTTAATAAGTAAGTTATTCCTGGAAAGATTTTGATAAGTACCAAGTTACTTTTATATGGATGTACATATCTATTAATTTTTCACAAAAATATAAATGTATATTTTAAATATAAATCTATTCAGATACGATAATTCTAAAAACGATGAATTCCATTTATTTCACATAACAACCATATTCCGTAATTCATAATTTATATTAGTGCCGTAACTCGATTTTACGCAACTTCACCGTTTTATAAAGTTGGCAAAGTATGAATCTAGAAGCATTTATTTCATCATATAGTCATCATCCTCATACCCTTATAAATATACAACGATTGATTAGTTTTCTCCCTAGCACCTTCACCTGTAAGATAGCCTAAGCACTCGTAAGCTTCTTCATTTTTAATTGTTTTTGTTTTATAGTTGAGTTACAAACACTTTTGTTCCCCTACTATCTTAATAGTGTTTTATTTTTTGATAATCTTGCAGACGAATTCATTTCAGAAATAATGGAGAAGGTATGCTTGTATCTTCATTTTATTTTCTAGAGAATCGATAAGTTTGATGATGCGTAGATTGTTATTCTAGTCATTTTTTGAATGAACTTTGTCTTGTTTGTCTTGTTAGAAGTAATTTTTCATTATAAATCGTGATCTTTCACATGGTATGAATGCGAAAGAATCCAATCGGAGCAACTATGCTCCGATCGGACCTATTCCGCTCCGATCGGATCTATTCCGCTTCGATCGAAGGTAGTCTGCTCCGATCAGACCTATTCCGCTCCGATCGGATCTATTCTGCTCCGATCAGAGGTGATATGCTCCGATCGGAGCAGTAGAAGATTCAATCGGAGCTATTATGCTCCGATCGGAGTTAACTTGCTCCATCGGAGCAGTAAAATTAAGCTCCGATCAGAGCAGAATATATAGCTCCCATCGGAGTCGGCTCATCCGCCATGTCTGTTGCAGACCTGGGCGGTTGAGCTCCGCCTAGATTTGGTGGCCAGTTTAGGCGGAGTTCGAGCTCCTTCACCCATGGCGGAGATGAGCTCTGTCCAGGCGGTGGAGCTCAGCTCCACCACACTTAGTTTTAAATTTATTTTTGCTCTTTTTTTGGGATTTTGTTTTGTGTTTTAATTCTATTTCATAACTTAAGGACGTGTTTGTTTTCAACATTTTGAGGCAATGGCAAAATTGTATATAAGTAACAAGCAACTCCCGAAACTGCATTTTTGGACTAAAATGTTATTGTTCAACTAACGGGGTTATTTTTGTTATTAGCCTTCACAAGGATACCCTATACTGTAAAAATCTTTTATAAAAATTTAGGGTCTAAATTTTTACAAATATAATTTTGTTAAATATTTTATCACTATATTTTATGAGTAATTTGTGTTTAAAGTCAAAATCAATTGACCACAAAAATCAAAATGTGTAAATATTACTGGGACAAAAGGAGTAGCACATAATCAATTCGTGTGAACAGTCAAATGTATATTTATAATATGCATCACTTTGTAGTTTTTATTTGTATAGGCGTTTGGTAGAGCAGGGAGAGGATAAGAAGTGTGCACAACTTATATACTATTTCTCGTGTTATTTTTGTTGCTCAATTTTTCTTACATATACGTTGTGTATGTTACGTTTATATTGAAGACATAAATTAATATGTAGGGAAAGATGATCAAGAAAGAAGTTAACAACTCAGGTGGTTCAGAGAGTTATGACACTGGAAAGATGATAAGAGAGACAAAGCTAGAGAAAGCTGGAGAAAATGAAGGTGCAAATGCTATCAAGTCCCAGTCCTTGGAGAAAAGGAGTTACCATCGCCATACTCCATACCAAGTAAAGGAGATGGAAAAGTTAGTTCTCTTTCTTCTTCTACTTCTGGAGACAATGAAGGTGTCAATACTGTGCAAAAACTAATCTTGCGAACTTTGTTATAATATAGGATGTTCAATGAGGTTTGTCGTCCTAGTGACAAACAACAAAGAGAACTTGGCCTCAGGTTGGGAATAAACCCATTGCAGGTGAAGTATTGGTTACAAAACAAGCGCACCCGAATGAAGGTAATGTCAAGACATGGATTACCTATCTCATATTGCACGCGTATTGAACTAATTCAAAATGTTAAAATAATTTTGATTGTTGCAGGTGCAACGTGAGCATCGAGAGAATATGGTGCTTCATACTGAGAATAAGAGGCTTACACAGGAAAACATGAGGTTGAAAGAAGTCCTCGAAAATGCTGCTTGTGCTGTTTGTGGTGGCTCAGTTGTCATACTAGACATGTCGCTAGAGGAGTTGAAACTGAAAATGGATAATGCTAAGTTGAGAGAGGAGGTAACAAATCAAAATGTTAAACCTTTAATTTGCTAGCCCTTCCAAGAAACAAAGCTACTACTTTTTTTTTTTTTTTTTTTTTTTTTAATCATAACGCATATCTTCTCTATGTTAATTTTGTACAGGTTGAATATCTTTCAAAACTTGTAGCAGGCTCATCCGGAAAGCGTTTTTCTCCTCCATAATCCATTTTTAGTTTATTATCTTTGTTTGTTGTTCATTTATATGAGAGTAAACTTTAATTCAATTTGAGAGGATACTTAATTAATTTGAGATATGTTTTGAAGTTTTTGAGTTTGTAACATAGTTCATTTTACTTCAATTTGTCATGTCTGGATCAACCAATATTACTTGTTCAGAATATTAAAAAAAATTAAAATTGTGACAAATTATATCACCCGATATTATTTGCGAAGACTGAAAATAGTTCGGGGTTTGCGAATGCGATTGGATTGCGGAGGGCAGGATAGGGTTCGTAACAATGACCAGCCAACAGCCACAGAGAACTCCTGTGATTTAACTCGACTTTAGCTCAATTCTCTGTAATTCAGTTTACTTGAAAACCTAGAGTAGCGGTTATCAGATCTTGAGCTTGATATAGGAGGATCAAGCTGGTTATTTTCTGAAATTCAGTCTTATCATGATCTTCTTCACTTGAAAACCGTAGCGATTACCAGATAGGTTGATCTAGCTAGTTTTGTAACAGTAATTGCTTCGTTATCATTATAGTTGAACTTCGATCCGTTCCCCTGAGATGTAGGATTGAATCTGAATCTCTGTGTTTATTCCTATTTTGGTGCTCCGGTACTTGATTGTTTGTGTGCCATTGTTAATGAACTTGATTCTTGTTAGAACTTGTTAATTCGTGTTTAATTATTTGTGCAACGTTGTGTTGCTCGTTTCCGAACGAGCTTAATTTGTGCTATCTTTTCTTTTTGAAGTTAGAAATAGGATTGGAGAGATTCTTAAACTGAAGCATTGATAATGAACAAACATATACTCAATGTCCACCGTTCTCTGCCTCTCTTCCGTAAGGCAGTACATGAACGCATAAGAGTAAGTAAAACGACACAATATTAGGTGGCGTGTTAACAAAACCGTCTCTAAGGAAGGGAAAAACAGAAAAATTGAAGAAATAGCTATAACTTGTTCGCGGAAATTAATTCAGAACATCTCTGCTTACCAAGATCAATCTTAGGAAGCCAGCAATTTCTCCATCTTGTATTAATTCCCAAGTAGCAGGTTCACATTATATTGCTGTGAGGAGATTCCACATTCCAGTAGAAAGTTATAGAGATATTGACTGACACTACTAAAAAACCTCTACATAACCAACAACATAGAATCAACAGTCATATTAGCTGTAAGGAGTTTTATGAAATAACCAACAACAATTATAACTCTGTTGCTTATTATAGTGAAGTACCGGATGATAATGTTAAAAAAGCTAACCAACAAAAGTCTTCCAAGCAATTTTTAGAGGCATAAATTGGTTATACAACTTAATTTGATGTTCCTCTCTTATTTTTTTCTTTCATTTTTACTCTTATTTTTATTTTATTTTATTTTACGATCTCATATTGTTCCAATTTGCATTATCATGGATAATTTCTCCCTGTTTGGTGTGTAGTAGTAGAAGTTCACCCGGTTCTCGCCTTAGTTTTTGTCACGCTCTTGGCACATGACTAAAAAAAGAACATTTTTATTACGCACTTCAATATTTAACCGCGACCTAAGCATTTAAAAGTGATGCTTGACCTTCAACAACAAATAATAGTTACGCAATTATAATTGGACGGTAATGAATTCTTAATAATTAAGTCATTCCTTATAAATCTATTTAGATACGATTGTAAAAATGATAAATTCCATTTATTTCAAATAAAATCCATATTCCGTGATTCATAATTTACATTAGTTCCGCAAATTCATTTTACGCAACTTTACCATTTTATGAATCTGGAAAAATGATGTAAGTAAGAGCATTTGCTTCTACTTACTGTCTTATCGTGATATAGTCATCGCCTCATATGTGTATAATATACAACCTAGATGGTTGATTAGTTTCCTCCCTAGCACCTTCAGCTGTAAGATAGTCTCTTAACACTCATATGGTTCTTCATTTTTATTTATTTATTTATTTTTTAAAGTTCACTTACAAACACTTTTGTTCCCCAACTATCTTAACAATGTTTTATTTTTTTGATAATTTTGCAGGTGGATTAGTTTCAGAAATAATTTCAGAAGTAATGGAGAAGGTATGCTTGTGTCTTCATTTTATTTTTCTAGAGAATCGATGAATTTAATGATCGATGCATAGATTGTTATTGTAAATGAATGTTGTTTTGTTCGAAGTAATTTTTCAATATAAATCGAGATCTTTCACATGGTATGACTGTGAAACCTGAAAATTGATGATCATGAGTTTCTTTTTTTTTTTTTTTTTTTTTTTATACTCTTTTAATTTTATTTGCAGGATTAATTTCTGCAAATGTGATTTTTAATTTTCCGCAAATGTGATTTTTAAATTGAAAAAGGGAAAGGAAATTTGGATTTTAGAGTGGATCGGAGTTTTTACTCCTTTTGTTGTTTCCTTTTTTGTTTTTTCGAGAATTCAAGTGGGGGTATGTATATATATATATAAGTTTGAGTAAAGTTTGATGCTCATTTCTCGTGTTATTTTTGTTATAAGTGATGCTCATTTCTTGTGTTATAATTTACACGAGAATTCAAGTGGGGGTATATATAGGAGGGAGAGGATAAGAAGAGTGCACCACTTATATATTCTTTCTCGTGTTATTTTTGTTGCTCATTTTTTTCTTACATATACGTTGTGTATGTTAACATTGAAGTTGTTAATTAATATGTAGGGAAAGATGATCAAGAAAGAAGTTAACAACTCAGGTGGTTCAGAGAGTTATGACATTGGAAAGAAGATACGAGAGACAAAGCTCTGCATGAAAAATGCTGGAGAAAATGCAGGTGTAAATGTTATCAAGTCCCGGTCCTTGAAGAAAAGGCATTACCATTGCCATACTCCAGACCAAGTAAAGGAGATGAAAAAGTTAGTTCCCTTTCTTCTTCTTCTTTTGTAGACAATGAAGGTGTAAATATTGTGCAAAAACTAATGTTGCAAACTTGTTATAATATAGGATGTTCAAAGAGGTTCCTCACCCTAGTGACAAGCTACAAAGAGAACTTGGCCTCAGGTTGGGAATAAACCCATTGCAAGTGAACTATTGGTTCCAAAACAAGCGCAACCGAATGAAAGTAATGTTGAAACATGGATTACCTCTGGCACTATCTCATATTGCACGTGAATTGCACTAATTCAAAACGCTTAAAATATATTTTATTTGCTTCAGGTGCAGCGTGAGCACGAAGAGAATCTGGCACTTCATATTGAGAATGAGAGGCTCACAAATGAAAACATGAGGTTCAAAGAAGTCCTCATAAATGCTACTTGTGCTGTTTGTGGTGGCTCAGTTGTCATACCAGAAATGCCGCCAGAGGAGATCAAACTGGATATGGATAATGCTAAGTTGAAAGAGGAGGTAATAATTAATCAAAATATTAAAGCTTTAATTTGTACCCCTTTCCCAAAATAATGCTTTTTTTTTTCAATCCTAATGCATATCTTCTCTATGTTTTATACAAGTTGAACATCTTTCAAAACTTGTAGCAGGCTACGTTGGAAAGCCTTTTTCTCCTCCATAATCGCTTTTCAGTTTGTTGTTCATTTAATTTGAGAGTAAACATAAGTTTTTGAGTGTGTAACAGAGTACATTTTGTTTTAATTATTGTGCCATGTTTTGATCAACCAATATTATTTTTTTGCTTAAAAAAAGGAAAAAAAATTACTTGCGATAAATTAGATCATATTTGCGATTTGCGAATACTGAGAAATACTTGAGAGTTTGCGATTGGGTTGCGCCAGGTCAGGAGGACAGGTTCGTGAAAAATATATATATATATATTATTTGCGATAAATTAGATCACCGCATATGATTTGCGAAGACCGACAAGAATATACTTCAGAGTTTGTTGTTTGCGATTGGGTTGCGCAGGACAGTCAAATCCCCAATCTGATTGATGATGATATTCACAAAGACTGAAAGAGCAGTCGATCAACAATTTTCAGATCTTTACATTCGTCCCGTAAATCATTGTTGGGATTTACCCCTTTTACAGTGGCAGTAAATTTTATCATCTACTTTCCCTGTGTTAAATTATTACTGTAGGTAGGGTTCTTGTCCTTTATATATACGCTTGCAACTGATAAAATTCCACATAGAATTAATTTTTGATTTCTTCTATATTTCCGATCTGCCACCGCCGAACCCGACCAAAAGACTGGTGGATTACTGCAGTGAGAGTCACGTGAGTATGATATAGAGAGCTGAGTTAGTAGAAATTATGAGAGTCATAGATAACTAGATATAGAGAAAAGAGTGAATGTGAGAACTGGCTAGGATGGTTTTTCTGTATTGTAGACTATTCAACATGTTATTTCTTGTTGAATGAAATAGTTTTTCTCTTATGTAATTTTAGCTGTGTCATAAAAAACAACTCCAAGTTTATGATTTGAAATATGATATATTTGGATGTTATAGTCGAGTTTATTTGAACATAACTAGTAGCGTTTATCAGATTGTGTAGAGCTTGAGATGGGTGGATATCTGATCGAGCTGATTATTTTCTATAATTCAGTCTTATCATCATCTTCCTCACTTGAAAATTAACCGTAGTGATGTAGAGCTTGAGATAGGTGGATCTAGCTGGTTTTGTGCTCGATTGGTAATGATAGAATTACAACTCTCCCAAAAGCTTATAAGCGGTTGGGGAGGATTGAAATCTAGTCATATATATATTAATTATCCAACACTCTCCCCGCACTCGTGACCGATTTCAACCTCTATGGGGAGGCCATTCGAGTGGAAATTTAATATGGGACGGAGTTTGTCTTCGGGGAGATTCGAATCCAGGTGGACGTGAGCCAGATGTCTTTGATACCATGATAGAATTTCAAATCTCCCAAAAGCTCAAAGTGATGGAGAGGAACGGAATCTAATTATTGATATTAATTCTCCAACTAGTAAATGTAATTGCTTTGTTTCATCATAGTTAAACTTCGATCCGTTCTCCTGTACGATGTGGGATATATTGAATCTGAATCTCTGTGTTTATTCCTGTATTGATGCTTCGTTATTCGATTGTTTGTTTGCAATTGTTATTCAGATTAGATTGTTATCACTATTTTTGACTGAATCTGAATCTCTGTGTTTATTCCTGTATTGATGCTTCGTTATTCGATTGTTTGTTTGCAATTGTTATTCAGATTAGATTGTTATCACTATTTTTGACGAACTCGATTCATGTTAGAACTTGTTAATTCGTGTTGATTTTTGTATGCAATGTTGCTTTGCTCGTTGCCGAAGGAGCTTAATATATATGTGATGTCTTTGTTTTTGAAGTTCAAAATAGGATCAGAGAGATTCTTAAACTGAAGCAGTGATAATGAACTAGTGATTCTAGTCTCTCCATAAGACCAAGATTTTGGAGACCATATTCCTTGTAATCTTGTTCAGTAATGTCGTACTGAATTTTCAATGTCTTAATGTTGGGTAATCTCTTGACCACTTCATATCACTAACTCAAGTTTGATATTCCTTTCACTGTCTAAAGAATTTTCAATGTTGCAGTAGTATGTTGGCTGACAATGCGAGGGTCTGGGAGACAGACTAGTTCAAAACTAGGAAAACTAGGGTACTCGTTAATAGCTGGTTTTGTCCTAGACTCCTAGATTGGTAAATGTAATTGCTTTGTTGTCGCATGGGCGAAGGCAGTATTAGCCTCTGCTACAGCACAGGCTAATATTCATAAAATAAATTTTTTGTATGTTTTTTATATGTGTAAAATATTAAAATTTTACTTTAACACAGGTAATTTTGATTTTTAGTCCTCTCTTTTGGCTCTATAATAGTATAATTTTGATGTAAATATATATGATATTTGATGATTATAATGTCCTAATAATGTGAATAGAAGAATATTTTTCATATTAAAACATATTAGTATTATATAGCACGGGTCGAAAAAAAATTCTAGCTTCGCCCCTGCGTTGTCGTTATAGTAGTTAAACTTTGATTCGTTCTCCCGTTCACCGAGCATTCGACTTGCAGCTTATCATACCTATGCCACCGCCATTCAGCCGGGCGACATACGAAGACATCACAGCATGCTAAACTCTTGGAGGCAGCCACGGAATTGCATAATTCCATAGAGTTTCGAATGAACGGGCTTTCCAACACCTTTTCCATGTATACCGAAGTCCATTGAGCCATTGAAGCAGTATGAGTACGTCATCTTCTATTCTATTCTTTAGACATTATCTCCGATCGAGGCCATTATATTTCAAGACATTCTCTCTTCTTTTTAGCCTTCAAGCTAGGGGACTAGGGGACTAGCTGTTGTCTAAGTTGGGGGGTTATGCGTCGCTAATTTGCGTCACTAATCTCAGTTTTTCTAGTAGTGACTTTATATGGCAAGGATCTTGCACTTATGTGTAAAAGCTCAAATAACCCCCAAATACTCCGTGAGAGATTGCTAAGTTTGGTTAGCTTGTTCATGTGTGGGTGTATATGTATGCGATGGAAGTTGGGTTCAATATGTTGATCGAGTAGTTGTGTACGTTATGGTGCTTGCTCATAAGTATGATGGTTTATTCAATACTTTACTTTGGTTGCATGGCATGAGACTCTTAAGTGTCTATGTAAGTGCATATAGGATCGAGTCTTAGTTGTTGCTTGATGACAAACAACGGTTCGGTTTTGGGAGTTTGATGACAATATTTTTGCACATATTTTCTTACTCTTTTTCCTAGAAATTTTGTCCTTTAGCATTAATTTTCTATTTTTTTAAATTAATAATATGTGACGTTTCATTCGATTTGTGTTTTCATAGGGTCTTTCATGAAATCATGTTGTTCGAAGTAAAGATGATGCGTTTATGCGTTTTGGAGACTTTGAGGAAGCACGGAGAATTGCGAGTGTTGAAGGAGGAAAGAAGGAGAAGTAGGTGTTGACCTTCCATGCCAAGGCACAACGAAGCCAATCCATGCCATGATGAAAAAATGTCAGATCCTTAGAGAAACAGTGTATCATGGTGTGTTTGCGGAGCTTGCGAGTTCCATGGCCTCGATTGGGATGCAAAGGAATATGATGGTTATATAAGAAGCAAACCAATGGTGTTCGTAGCATGAATGAGGTGAAGACGAGAGTGAATTCAGAGTTTGAACGACGATTGTGGAGCCATTTGAGTGAAGCATGCGCATGTTGAACTTTACTGGACCAGTCTTAGTATTTTAGGCATATCTATCACATGCTACATTGTATTGATCTCAAACTAGAGCCAACGTGAAGAGGACTCAAAGTGATATCCAACCACATAAAGAAAGCACCGTGTGATCCATGGACGCGCCCGCAATCATCAGAAGATTGGACACCACTAAAGACCCAAAGCCATGCTATAGCGTGGAGAGGCCTAATTCTGGACGGGAAAATACATATAAAACTCTCTTTTATTGTATCCTCTTCATACCTTTTATACCTTAGACTTAGGGGAAACCCCATGGGCGAAAGTTGCTCGCCTCCTAGTGTTCTCACTCAATTCTTTAGTTTTACTCCATTGAGACGATTTCCATTGAAGTATTTCATGTTCGTTGCCTTTCATTGGTAATACAATTATTTCTCTTGATCTTTTATCTAAGACTTCTATGAATCTGATGAATGTTTTTACTGTTGACGTTTTGTGTGTGACAAACATGATTAGGTATAAACCATCTCGTTGGTTGTGAAGTGAACCCAATTCTCGCCTTAGTCTTTTTCACGCCTTTGGAACACGACTCAAAAAAGCACATTTTAATTACGCACTTCAATATTTAAACACAACCTAAGCAGTTAATAGTGATGTTTGACCTTCAACAACAAATAATAGTTACGCGATTATAATTGGACGGTAAGAAACCAATTCTTAATACGTTATTGCTTATGAAAGATTTTGATGAGTACCAAGTTATTTAATTTTTATAGATGTACACATCTATTAATTTTTCGTGAAAATATGAAGGTATATTTGAAATATAAGTCTATCCAGATACGGTAATTGTAAAACCGATGAATTTCATTTATTTCAAATAACAACCATATTCCGTAATTCATAATTTACATTTGTGCCGTAACTCCAATTTACGCAACTTCACCGCTTTAT